>ML663012.1:424332-488639 GCA_007570785.1 Antilocapra americana | reverse complement strand
GTGGCTGATCATGCATAGAGGCCTTAAATGCAGGTTTGGCCCTAGAAATGTTAAAAAATGCTAACAAGCAGACAGAAGAAGGAAGTCGGGGCATAGCATACCACTTCTGGGAGAGGTAGGTAGCTTGGTGCTTCCTCTTGGTGATTCCACTCACCTGGTGTGTCTGAGCCCAGCTCACTCACACCCTATGTACTCAGGGGAATGGGGGTTGGTGGCCCTTGGATCATTCAAGTCCCTTTTAACATTCCAGCTCCAGTTGGAAAAGCCCAGAGAAGGATCTGCTTAAAACAGGTCATAGAATTTCAACATCAGGAGGAGCTCTGAGAGTCTAGTGATGAGTGGTTATCCAGTCTCTACCTGAATTTCTCTAGGGATGGAGAACTCACTCCCTTAAAAACCCCATTACCATTTCTTCTCTAGAGCCAGAATCCACTGCTTGCAAACTTCTACCTCTGATCCTATTCTTACCACAGGGAACCACTCAGACCCCCCTCCCCTCCCATCCCTCTACTTGGAGGTGGCCTGGGGAGCCTCTGGTTCCTCTTCTCCAAAGTAGAGACCACCATACCTACCTCAGATGGTTTGAGAAGATTAAATCTCATTTACTGTGTGAATAGCACTTAATACACAAGTGTTCGACAGATGTTAACTCCTCTCTCTTCTTTTCCTTTTTAGAAAGCACTCACACTCCCAACCCCAGAGTAGTGCTGTCTTCAGGGGAAATGTCCTCTGATTCTTCAAAATTGTTTCCTTTCACCCTGACCTGGCTCTTTACTATTTTTTTTTCAATGCCATTTATATATGATGGCTCTTGGGACTGAATATGAGTCATTTCTTCATTCAACACATGCATATTTTTTTCAATAAATATTTTTTTGATCTCCTATTTTGTGTCAAACAGGAACTGGATGAGGGAAGAAGTATTCCACACTGAAGTGTTTGCCAGTGGAAATTTGCACAAATGTCTAAACTGTTCACCCAAGACATGTTGATTACTAATTTGATGGGCGCTGGGGCCATAGGTGTGGCCTCTTCCCTCTGATAGCCAGTGGGCAGCTGAAGCCTTCCATGTGGCTGCCTGGGAGTTGCTGCTGTAAGAACTATCTGGTGCCATGTTCCACCCTGGGGCATCCATGGGCCCCTTGGGTCATGTCTGCAACAACATGATTGAATTGGGGGCCAGATTTTAGGACACTGTACAACCACATGTTATGTTTCCTCTTTCACCCATCCTTGTAGGCTGGGGAGATTTCTTCAGCTATCAATGCATGAGATTCCCTTCCTGCTTTGGGTGTGCTTGGCTCATATTGAATGTGCAACAGATGTTGAATGAAAGTTTCTGCCCACCTGATTGGTGACTACTGGGGGCAGAGATAAAATGAGTTGAAGATGTTGATGAGGCCACGTTTCTGTGCTTTGTCTGCAAGAGTTCACAGACACATCTTGGTGGAACCCTGTGCTACCTGGATCCTTGACACTCAAGTCATGATCCATGAGCCAGCATCATCAGGATCACTGGGAGCTTGTTAGAAATGCAGAGTCCCAGGCTCCTCCCTGAACTGCTGAGTCAGAAGCTGTGCTTTAACAAGATTCCCAGGAGATCTGCATGCACATGAAGTTTGAGAAGCACTGACCCAGCGCAGCTGTTGGCAAACTCTTCTTGCACGGAGGGGCCACAGAGTGAATACTTTTGACTTTGTGGGATGGCCCCTGTTGTGCATCTACTCCATCTTTTTATTGTAGCATGAAAGCAGCCATAGACAGTATGTAAATAAGTGGACATAGCTGTGTTCCAATAAAACTTTATTTCCCTGAACAGGTGTAGCCAGAATTGACCCAAGGGCCATAGTTTACTGTTGGTATTTACCCAGGAGAGAAATTGCAGATCTGCATGGTGTTTGTCTTCAACTTTGGCATTGTCAGAGTGTTTCACTGAGTGGTATTACCAATCCACACTCCTTTGCATGCAGAAGATGTTTGTGTTGTGCTGACATAGGATGATTTTTATGAACTGTTTGGTTTTTGCCAATCTGGTGAGTGTAAAATGAATTTAACCTGCATTCATCTGCTGAACATCTTTGCCAAAATCTGTTGCCCACTTGGGTTTCCTCTTCTATGAATTGTCTGTTCTGCTGGGATATTTACCTTTTTCTTGTTGCTTTCTCAGAGCTCTTTATATATTCCAGAGATACATCCTCTGTCATATATGAACATTGGAGAGTTCTTGCCTGACTTGTCCTTTCATCTTTTTTCTGGCAGGTTTTGTTGAAGACAGTTCTAAAATCAGATGTTGCCAGATGTATCCTTCTTTTCTATTACAGTTGTATATTTCTGTCTTGTTTAAGAATCTTTCCATGCCTCAAGGTCATGAAGATAATCTCCTAAATGTTCCCGTAAATGTTTATAAGTTTTGCTTAACCCATCTCTTTGTGTGTGTGAGAGATCTTGTGGTGGGTTGTGGTTTAGTCCCTAAGTCATGTCTGACTCTTGCAACCTTAGGGACTGTAGCCCACCAGGCTCCTCTGTCTATAGGATTTCCCAGGCAAGAATATTGGAGTGGCTTGCCATTGCCTTCTCCAGGAGATCTTCCCGACCCAGGGATCCAATCCTGGGTCTCCTGCATTGCAGGCAGATTCTTTACCATCTGAGCCACCAGGGAAGTTACATTCTTCATCCTCAGGGAGAATGTAACTAATCTTGTTTCCCTTTCTGCTTTGGCCACCAGGGGGCTTGGGGCTAAACTTGCAGCTCAGTCATCATTAACTGTTCATTCATTCATTGATTTAGAAAATTCCTTTACTCATTTAGGAAATATTTATTGATTAGATACCATGTTCCAGGCACTGAGGAAAGAGCAATGAACAATCTTGACTCTGTGGTGCTGGCAGCCTAGTGAGGGAAGTATATAAAAGAAATAAATAAGAAAAAAATGTATAGTACGGTCAGTGGTGATAAATGTCATGGAGAACAAAGAGGTAAGGGGATTGGGAGAGGTAGCATTGGGTGAGTTATAAAAATTGAAATTGAGAGATCAGGAAAGGCCTGCTGAGAAGGTGATATTTGAACAGAGACTTGAGGGAGCTATATATGTACTGAGGGAAGACCCCCTCCTTCGGTGAAAAGAACTCTCTGTGCCAAGGTCCGGAAATGGGATCATGCCGGATGAGTTGGTGAAACATAGAGGAAGCTCATGTGGCTGAGGCTGTGATGGAGGGGGAGAGTGGGAGGAGGTGGGGACAGGGAGGTGATGGGGGGCAGGTCATGCAGGGCCTGTGGGTCGAGGTGAGGACTCTGGCTTCCTCTCTGAGTGAGATGGGGGTGCCTGGGAGTTTCTGAGTGTATTTCTGCTATAACTGTCCTTCTTCCCCACCCCACTCCATCCTGTGGTGTGTGAGACTGAGTGAAAATAAAGCCACCACACAAGCACAGGAGAGCTGGCTGGCTCATCATCTTGAGAAAGGGGGTGACTGGCCACAGCCTTGCTGTGACTCATCTTCCCACGGGTGGCCATAGGACCCCCCCTTGCTGCCACCCCACCAAATTGCTCATCTATCCCTGTTTTGGACCCTCTCTTTGAGCTGTGAGGGGATGAAGCAGGTGAAGCTGCTCCATGAGGAGGATTCATGGAAGGAAAATGTACATGGCTTTCTTTTCTGCTTTGTAAAACTGCCTTCCACAAAAGCCCATTTAGGGCGAGTGTGAGAGGGTGGGCTTTCTTGTATGTGTGTGTCACTGTCAGGGGAGGGGTGGAATGCCAGAAAGATGAAGGACCTGCTGAGGCCCGGGAAAGATCAGCAAGGTAATGAGCAGGAGTAGCTGAGGTGGAGGGGGCTCAGATGAGCTGGAGATAATAGGTTCCAGCTGGCAACGGTGGGAGGCTGGCTCTGCAAGACCAGAAGGTGGAGGAGGTAGAGATTTACACCTACCCTACAGCGGCTGTGACCCCCTGGAGTCTGTCACCCAGGACAAGTGGGCTAATCTCTCGCCTGCTGTTCTGTTCTGAGCTGGTCCCTGTGCACTGGATTTTGTTTCATCTTCTACAAAAAATTTCATTATTATATCCTCATGAACAGACAGAGAAACTGAGGCTTGGGGCAGTTATATGTACGCTGCCTAACCTCAAACAGCCAGCAGTGAATGGGCCCCCTCATCACTGCACTGGTGTCATGACCAACTTTCTCTTTCTTGAAATCCTCAGGTCTCTGTCCTTGCTATTCCTTCTCTCTATAATGCTTTATTTACCTTCAGTCTTTAAATGACTCTCTTGGTTCAAACACTACTTTTTTGAAAAAAATAATTTTATTTATTTATCTATTTAGTTAGGCTTGTGCAGGTCTTGGTTGCAGCATGTGGGCTCTTTAGGTGGAGCATGCAAACTCTTAGTTGTGGCATGGGAGATCTAGTTCCCTGACTGGGGATTGAACCTCTGCCCCCTGCATTGGGAATACAGCATCTCAGCCACTAGACCACCAGGGAAGTCCCAAACACTGCTCTCTCAGGAAAGACTACTCCTCAACACCCACTGTAAAATACCAGATATTAATATTTATGTCAATCCTACACACAGTAAGTTTTCTATAAATATCTGTTGAATGAATAAGCAAGTTGGATAGGAACAGTTGATCCTCCTAGTAACAACTTTGATCGCAGGCAAATCCTGTGTCGGCAGTGAATAAAAATTGAATGTTTGATGCCGTATCAGTAAACAAGGATGTCACAGTTCATCAGCGATTGCAGCCCTCCAAGGTGAGCCAGTGAGCCCTAAGAGCACGCAGGAAGGAGAACAATACCTGTAATCTAGCAGCCATCCCTGGGTTGGGAAGATCCTCTGGAGAAGAAAATGGCTACCCACTTCAGTTTTCTTGCCTGGAGAATTCCATGGACAGAGGAGCATTGCAGGCTACAGTCCATGGGGTTGCAGAGAGTTGGACATGACTGAGCAACTAACATGTTGAGCAGCCATCAATGACTGCAGCCACTCCCTACAGTGAGCACCAAGGGAGCTAAAATGTGAAAACAAAGGATCCTGGCTCCAGAGAGCTGAGATGCATAAGACAGGAATGATTTCAGTGACCCCAGGCTCTTGCTTTTTCCCTCCCATACATAGAAAAGCACTAAATTCCTTAACTTGGGCTATCTGGTTTTCCTTAATTAATAATCTTTTGATGTTCAGACTACTTACCTTTTATTGAAAAACTTTTAAATAACCTGTCTCCTTCCCCTGCCTCCTCGGAGGAGCAGTTCTCTCAGGGTCATTTGAGATGCTGTCTCCTGAGTTTAAAGTCTTAGAAATTTCCACTGAATAAAACATAACTCTCAAATTTTAGGTTGTGAATAGTTTTTAAGTCGACACCAGGTAGACTGCCTCCACCTGGACAATGAAGGTGCTGTGGGGAAGCGGACCCCATCTGTTGTTTCCCCTGGGGGAGCCCAGTATCTGGGACAGGACCTCTCAAGCGGTAGGTGCATGATTAAATATTGTTGTATTGAATCTGAGGATTGAAGAGGAAGTTGAGGCTATGTTACAGGGCAGAGAGAGGAAGGAAGGGACAGTGTCACATGGATCATTCATTCAGTCACTGACAACTTCCTGTAGAGGATGAAACCCATCCTTGTCCTTTAGAGCCTGTGCCTTCAAGGAGAAGGACAACCCCTGAGAGAATGAGAAGAAGGTCAAGATTATGTCAGATGCTGCTGAGGACTATGGGCCGAGGTGTCTGGGGACAGGGGAGGTCAGGGAAGGCCCCTTGGAGGAGGTGACATTTGATCTGAGATCTAGAAAGCATGAGTGTAAGAAGCCAGTCCCAGAAGGCCACCTGTTGTATGATTCTGTCAGGCGAGTGTAGATGTCACACGAGGGTATGTTCCTCGGTTCTTGTCTCGTCACAATAAAGATTTGGAGCGACGGACATTGAAGCCTCGGCGGGCCACAGCTCTCGGGTCTTGGACAGACTGTGTTATAGCTCTTAAATAAGTTAGTGTTACAGCTCAGTGTTATACAGCTCTATTTTATTTAGAAAATGATAGCCGGAGAATTCATCCTCGAAGCATGAGGGCATGATGATCCAAGGCCGTGAAGAGAAGAACACCGCAGCGCGTGAGAGAGAGAGGGAGAGTCCATCTTTGAGGCGCAGGAGAGAGCGAGCGAGCACTTTGGCTCCTATTTTATATGTTTATTTCTGCCCCTGGGCCTGTCCTATGCAAATTGGGCTTAGACAGGAGTGCTGTTCTACCTGCAGTTCTCACTCAGGTCCTCAGACCTTCCTTGTACTATTTTCGCGGGCTTTTCCCTTCCTTGTCTTCTAGCCACCGCCATTTTGGACTCCTGTTTCCTATTCTAACTACCTAACAATTCCATGATATGAAATATCAAAATAGACCAACCCACAGAGGCAGATAGTGGTTGAGGGTTTGTTATCAGAGGCTGGGGGGGTGGAGAGGGGGTAGTCAGGAGTGATGACTTCTTGAACAGGGGATTCCTTTGGAGGTGATGATAATGTTTTGGACTGAGATAGGGGTGGTGGTGAATGCATTAAATTCCTCGGAATTGTTCACTTTAAAATGTTAATTTTTCTTGTTTTGTAAATTTCACCTCAAGTTAAAAAAAAATGCCATTGAGCCTGCCCTGCACAGAGGACTGAAGGTCGGTTGAGGGATGGAAAGGAGGAGATTGGCCAGTGAACTGGGTTCAGCCTGCAGGGGGGATGTGGAATGGGGATGGCCTCGGGGTCTGGTCCCAGCCTGTACACACTGCCCTCAGGGAGATGGGGGTGGGGGCGATCTCCGGTGGCCTCGGCCTGCAGTGGCTCGAAGCAGGGTTTCGGTTCCCAGCTGGAGACTGAAGTCAGGCCATGGAAGTGAGAGTACTGAATCTGGACCACCAGACCACCAGGACCACTGGCCAGTGACAAGGCCCCTGGCCTGTCAGCTGTGCAGAAATGAATTTCCACACAGAGACAGAAAGTAGTGAAGCAAGTAAAGTGTTCATTAGGAGGAAAAAGGGGTATGTGTTGATAGACACATGGGTGGGCTCAGAGAGAGAGCTGCACCCTCGTGGTGGTTTGAATCACTTTTATGGGGCATGTCTTCCGGGTTTCCTCTGGCCTCTCCTCTTGCTTTTCCTGGTTCTGAGCCCGCATTGGGTGACTCTCAGGGTCCTCCTGTGTGAAAGCGCATTTCTTAGCCAAGACGGATTCCCGCAAAGAGGCCTGTGAGTAGGCTGATATCACTCCATTTCTGACCTCCAAGGAGCCTTTCTGCACATGTGTAATCAGGAAGGTCTCCTTGACTTTCAGAATGAGAAATCTGTGGTCTCTGTCTCTTATCTGGGCAAGGCTCAACTCTGCTCTAGCTCCTACTGTTTTGGAGTTTCTGTCCATAGGGGATGAACTCCAGCTGCTCAGCTTGGGGGCCTATCTACCTTGGGTTTTGTGGTGTGCCTGGGTGACTGGTGGTGAAACACCTGGGTCTACCTGAGTTGACTCACTGAGCAGGTGTGCACGCCTGCACACACACACACACACACACACACACACACACACACTCTGGCCTGTGCATGTGTGACATGGCACATTCATGCATACCTGTGTACTGGGGCCTCCGTGGAGACATGAACCATACATGCACACACAGGCTAAAGCCTGGTGTAAAGGGCCCCCCCCCCAAGTCTCCTCATTATGGGAGGGGCTGAGGTGGAGGGATGGAGGAGAGAGGAGGCCCTTTCAGAAGGCCTGAGCTGGGCCTCCCCACCCCCATCACCCCTCTCTCCTCTCTCCGGCACCCACTCTCCCTGTGGTTGCACAGGCCCTGGGGGGCAGCCCCAGCGTCCCCTCCCCCCACCCTACTGTAAATTCTGAGAAATCCTGTCCGCGGTTTGGCGCAGCCCCTCCCCCGCCCCTCCCCCGCAGGGCTGTCCTGGCCACTGTCTTCCTGTCTTGGGGCCTGGGTGGGGGGCTCTAGGGGGGGTCAGGGGGAATGGCTGGGAGCCACGCCCTCCTAGCCCCGGGGTCCCAGGCCGAGAGGAGGCGGCTCTGGACTGCTCTGGGGACCTTGGCATCCCCTCCTGGGGCCCTAGTCTTCTCTTCTGTAGAACAGAGATAATATCAATTAGTCCCAACTTCAGAGGGACAGGTGGAGGCGGTGACTCGCACTGAGTGGTAAGCGCTGCGGAGTCTGGCAGGTAGGAAGGGCTAGAGGCTATTATTATCCACTTCCTGCCCCTAGCTCCGCCCGCTTCCCCAGCCACCTCGAGCTACACGGCCACCCTTGGTGGTCCCCTACCCAGGAGGTCCTCTCCTGTCTCTCTGGTGAAACCTAGGAATCATTCAAATTTATTTCAGATTCTCTGGAAATAAGGGAGAGCCGTGCTACCAGCCAGATCCGGGAGACAGGGAATCTGGGTTGAGTCCAGCTCTGCCAAGGGCGCGCTGGGCCGCCTGTTTTCCTTGTGCGCTCTGATGCTCTGTATTTCTAAGCTTCTCTGATGAACAACCTTGGTGGGTACCCTTACCCTGTACTCTCCTGCCTCAGGGTTACTCTTATCTTCCGATGCTAAACCACCTTCCTGGTCTGTTCTTGCCACAGTGAAACTCCTGGAATTTAACTTGCTGGATGTTTGGGGCCCTCCAGAGACTTGCCTCTGATATTCCTACTTCTGCCCACTCGCCCTCCAAAATGCAACTTAAATCTGCCCACTCTCCAGCTAGTCCTACAGCTTGAGCATTTTCGTGGTTTCCCAGAATCCACTTGGTTGTCCCAAGGGCGCCACGTCCCTGCTCTCAAGCCTTCCATGGTGCCCTATTGCTCCTAGAAGAAAAAATCCGAAGTCTTCCATGCAGCTGTCAATAAAAAAACCCCAAATCTGGACTCAGTAACTTAGTGTTAGTTGCTCAGTTGTGTCTGACTCTTTGCGGCCCTATGGACAATAGCCCACCATGTTCCTCTGTCCATGGGATTCTTCAGGCAAGAATAGTGTTGTGGATTGCCACTTCCTTCTCCTGGGGATCTTCTTTAACCAAGAATCGAACCCGGGTCTCCTGCATTGTGGACAGATTCTTTACTATCTGAGCCACCAGGGAAGACCAGACTTAGTAAGGAGAACCTTTATTCAAAAGGATTATGGCAAGAGGAGAGGACAACGATGATGCCCTGGGGAGAAGGCTCTGACTGTGGAATCTGCAAGCCTCCCAAGAGTGAGGCCAGAGGGTGCTCTCTTCATGAAGACAATGAACAAGGTAGAGAGGGGTAGGGAGGGGATGAGAGGGCGGCAGGATGAAATACCAGATAAGAGGATGCTTTACGCTGGGGCCAGCCTGTTCTCAGGGGGCTCTCTGCTGGTGGTTAAGTTCAGGGACCTGAAGGAAGGAGAGGAGTTAATCAAAGTTTAGTTGGCAAGCATTTTCTTCTAGTTGGTCAATGGGGACACCCAGTCCCGCTACTCACTTAGGAGGCAAAGAATGGGAATTTGGAGGATTGGTATCTCGTTACAGGCACACAAGAAAATCTGGATTGGGATTATTCATAGAACCAAGAGTGGATCAGTCTGTCTATCTATCTATCATCTTTCTATCAATTTACAGTTTCATCTGTCTCTCTTTATCTGCTATATATGCTGCTGCTGCTAAATTGCTTCAGTCGTGTCCTACTCTGTGCGACCCCATAGACGGCAGCCCACCAGGCTCCACCGTCCCTGGGATTCTCCAAGCAAGAACACTGAAGTGGGTTGTCATTTCCTTCTCCAATGCATGAAAGTGAAAATTGAAAGTGAAGTTGCTCAGTTCCGACTCTTTGTGACCCCATGAACTGTAGCCTACCAGGCTTCTCCATTCATGGGATTTTCCAAGCAAGAGTACTAGAGAGGGTTGCCATTGCCTTCTCCGCTGCTATATGTATCTCTATTTATCCGTCTATCTCTACACAGCTATAAGAGCTTCTCTGGTGGCTCAGAGGGTGAAGAATCTGCCTGCAGTGTGGGAGACCCATGTTTGATTCTTGGGTTGGGAAGATCCCTTGGAGAAGGGAATGGTAACCTGCTCCAATATTCTTGCTTGGAGAATTCCATGAACAGAGGAGCCTGGCAGACTACAGTCCATGGGACCACAGAGAGTTGGACACAACTGAACAACTAACACTTTCACTTCACTTTTCATATAGCTACAAATATATAGATATTATCTATATAATATAGATATATTATCTATATTATATAGATATATTATATAGATATATATTATATAGATATCTATAGATCTTAGAGATATCTAAAGATCTGTCTAAATCTTAATATAGATATGTATATATACCTATACATTCTAGCCAGGCTTCTCTGTTCATGGGAATTCCCAGGCAAGAATAATGGATTGGGTTGCCATTTCCTTCTCCAGAGGATCTTCCCAACCCAAGAATCAAACTTGGGTCTCCTGCATTGCAGGCAGATACTTTATGGATGGAGCCACCAGGGAAGCCCATATCCATAATATATCTATATATTACATATCTATACTATATATTGGGCTTCCCTGGGGGTTCAGATGGTAAAGAATCTGCCTGCAATGTGGGAGACCCAGGTTCAATCCCTGGGTTGAGAAGATCCCGTGGAGAAGGGAACGGCTACACACTCTAGCATTCTTGCCTGAAAAATCCCAGGAACAAAGGAGCCTGGTGGGCTACAGTTCATGGGTTTGGAAAGAGTCAGATACGACTGAGTGACTAACACTTTCACTTTCACTTCATACCACATATGTATATCTATATCTATCTAGATATCTATCCATTTTGATATAATATCTGTCTACAGATCTACCTATAGCTTTAGATATATGTCTGTAGCCTGGAATATCTATTTATTATAAGGAGTTGGCTTGTGTGATTATGGAGATGAGCAAATCCCAAGATCTACAGGCTCAAACTGAGATCAACAGGAAGAAGTGAGGTTTCAGGTCAAGTCCCAAGGGAAAACAGATGGCCCTTCAGGCAGGTGGAATTCTGTCTTAGTAGGATGACCATCAGCTTTCTGGTCTAGTCAGCCTTCAACTGATTGGACAAAGCCCACCCTTACGGGGAAGGGCAATCTGCCTTACCCAGTCTACAGATTTAAATGTTAGTTCATGCACAGACACCTTCCCAGAAACACCCGCAATAATGTTTGACCAAATATCTGGGCCCTGTGGCCCAGTCAAGTTGAGATATAAATTTTAACCATCAGAGAATGTTATCTGTGGGACTCCTCTAAGTCATATAGGAGGGTGGTTCCTTAGAGTAACCATGAAAGGTGGAACATGAGAGGTTGGGGAGGGGATTCTTAATCTTCAGCAGTTTCCAAGATCACAGAGCTTTGGTAAAATTTATTTTTAAAAAAATATTTTACATGTTTTGGAGTATGTTCTAGTCCACATACAGCCAAGTATGTTTTTTAAGATTAATTATTTTTATTGAAGTATTGTTGATTTACAATGTGTGAATATTGTTTCAAAAAATGTTTTTAATTTTGACTGTGCTGAGTCTTTGTTGTGGTGCCTGGGCTTCTCTCTAGTTCCCTCACAGTGTGTGGGCTTAGTTGCCCTGCAGCATGTGGGATCTTAGTTCCTTGACCAGGGATCAAATCCATGGTCCCTGGCATTGGAAGGAAGATTGTCAACCACTGTATCATCAGTGCAGTTTAATATTGTTAATATTGAAGTCTCAGGCAAGTTTAATATTGCTGTGCTTCATAAGGGCCTCATGACCTGCCCTCACCCCTCCCTTGCTCCCTCTCACCCACTGTTGAGCCCAGATTATAGATCCCCAAAGACCACCTCAGGAGCCGATTCCGCTGTAAACACACGAGGGTCTTTTATTCAAGCTCGAGCAGGGGCTTCCACCCACACTGACGCAGCGGCTTAGGTAGGGAGAGCCCCAGTAACAGCAGATAGGCGTTTTTATAGTTTGGGGCGGGGTGAGGGAGTTTTTGAAATTTATAAAACAGCGATTGGTGGATTTTTCGCGCGTTAGTTTCTGATCACAAACAGCCTCCGAATTGGTGTATTTTTGGCACTCCCCGGTGTGTGGTGATTGGTCGTGTCTAGGGTAGTGACATGGGGTAAGGGGCTGGACTATTTTATGGTTATTCTAGGAACTTGGGAGTTGCCCTTGACCACAAGATGGCGGCTTCTTCTTTTTTTTTTTTTTAAATGGAGTCACCTAGGCTCTACATTCCCCCCTTCTCTAGTCCCAAAGGAGGCCCAATCATGGGCCTTCAGTGAATTTTAGGTCATCATTTTTATTGGTTAGGGGAGCATACCGCCCATATTGGGATTGGAGAATCCTGAGCTGGACCGTACTAAATCAATCTCGAATAAAGGCAATTAGTTTGTTTAGTATGCACGGTCCAAAGGTTAGAAGTATAAGCAGAATTACCAGGGGCCCTAACAAAGTGGATATTAATGTGGTAAGCCAGGGAGAGGAGTTAAACCAAGACTCGAACCAGCCTCGGGCCTGTTCTCGTTCCCTTTTTCTCTGGGCAAGGCCATCTCTGACTTTGGCCAGGGATTTTTTTTACCACCCCAGAGTGATCAACATAAAAGCAACATTCTTCCCCCAGGGCAGCACACAAACCTCCTTGCTGTAAGAATACTAGGTCTAGTCTCGGAGGTTATTGTAATGCTTGTCCTGGAGGACTAAGGAGGAAATGCCTGTTCTCCCCCCCGCCTGCCACCCCCAGTCCCAGCAGTACAGTTACCGTGAGAGCTGTGATTGGTCCCGCCTGGATCTAGTAAAGTCTCCTAGGCGCCGATAGATGTCATTGTCTGAGGGGTAAAACAGCCTAGGGATCAATTGTACTAAGACACAGAAGTCTTTAGTGTTAGTGAGTACGCTCCCATGTATACAAGGGGTGAGTCCCGAATTACATGCCCACCACCCATCAGAAGGGGGAATTAAATACTTGGAGGTATTAACGAATGCAGTGGTGTTACAGAGATGTTGGTATGCTGAGGGGACTTCTCCTATGCATAGACCCTGGCCTGTGACCAGCTGTAAGGTCAGTTTGGCATTCCCTTTTTGTTGCCACCTACAGGCCTGTTGCTCATTGGCTTCACTGTAACTTTTTTTTTTTTTGAGAAGGCCACCCCTTCATCATATCCTGACTGGTACAGCCTGAGGCCCCATGAGCATCCAGCTTCCCAGCTGGGGAAGCTTTTGCCAGCACTAGTGAATGACAATCGTATAGGATTACAAAGAAACCCCAAGCAAGGGCCCTGGATAGTTGATCCCTTCTCATGTCCCCCCGTTAGTCCTGCACTTTCAGGGATTCTTTTTACAGATATTAGGTCATTTTTAACAGGGGAGTTCCAGGGTACAGTGCCCGTCGACTCACATCCCCATTCAGCACAATAGAATTTGTCTGTTCTCCCACAACGATTTGTCTGGGCCCGATCACGATCCCCCCGGGCAAATATAGAAAGGGGTTTCTCGCAGGGCAGCCCACTGGATAGGATGGCCGCACCCAGGAGACGATGAGGTCGGACTTCGTATATTACACCTGTTGACCCCTGGGCCACACTCGGGTTTGCCCATCTGCTTTACCTGCCAGTCTCTGATGTCCCAAGCCCCTGCGGCGAGGAGGCACAAGTCAAAATCCAGATCGGGCCACCAGGTATTCCGAGGCTGAATCGAAGAAGTGGCGTTGACGATCTCTCCAGTAGTTGCACTGATGATCACCCAGGTTAAGTTCATAGGCTGATGAGGAGAAGCTGCAGCGGTGACGATGGGCAGGAGCAGGAGTAAGACCAAAGACTCTAGGGGATTGGATGTCGCCAAAGCTTGATTTTGAGTGGGTTGTCCTGGTTTAATGTTTCTCTCCATTGAGGCAAGTAGTCTTTTCTTAAGGCGAGAGGATCAGCTGGTCTTGCATGTGTATAATGGACCCAAGTAGCGATACCGTCTACTTTGAGTGAGGTGGGCGTTGTTGGGATCACCAGGTAAGATCTTTTCCAGCGGGGTTCTAGAGTTTCTTGCCGATGTTGGCGGACATACATCCAGTCTCCGGGGCGGTATCGATGGGGTTCAGGGGGTGGTCCAGACTGGTATAAGGCTTTAAGCCTCTTCCAGACGTCCCTATGTGTGTTTTGTAAGGATCTCTTGGTCTGTCATTTTGTTGTAACAGACCCAGTTAGAAGTAGCTGGAGGAGGGATATCTGGAATTTCAATAGACAAAATAAATATCATTTCTTTCTAGACAAATAGGCCTGAAACCCAGTCTAGACCTGGCACTTCGGGGAGACTTGTAGCCAGGAAGCCAGTTGCCTAGTTTTATAAAAAGTAAGGTTGAAGTCACTAGCTTCTAGCAGACATTGTTTTGAGAATGGTAGCGTCTAAGCCTGACATGACTCAGAAAACTCAAGTGTTTAGCAATACAGCGTCTAATCTGAAATTACACCCGTAGTATCACCTAGTTATTTCTCAGGATGTCTGAACCATAGCTACTCTATTGTGACTTTTAATTGTAAAATTTTCCTTAATAGCCAAAGCAGATGTCACCATTAACGATGTCAGTGTTTTTCTAGATATGAGAAGATGCAAGAATTGGGAACTCGTAAAATCTTCTCCTGAAAAGATCTAACTATCTGAAGGCCTGTTCTGCCAGTTTTTTCCAGAGCACAGAGTGCCTCATTCCTGATTTTCACCCTGAACTCCTCTCAGGGTTGTTGAAAGTCAGCAGTTGCAGTGGCCATGATTTAATCGTTGTAGATGTAGATGACAAGTGTCAGTCTTTCGTTGGCAGAGCCCCTTTTTGCTCAAAAACTTGACCATGATTTTGAGTGGGGGGGAGGCATTTCATGACCATTTTATTTCATGGTACTGAGAATGTCCATTCTCAGGTTTGGCAAAGATTCCATTGACAGGCCACTCAATGTGCTGTCACTGGACTAGGCCATAAAACAATATTCAAAACTCTCTGGACCACCTGTCTTAGTAGCCTCTTGGTCCAGGAAAATATTTCCTCTTGTTGCTTTTTCTCATATCTAGAGTTACACTGTTACCATCATCGATCTCATATGGGACTATATATTATTCTATTAGAAGCCTCAGACACACATTTGGCAGTGTAAAAAAGGGCAGTCTTGTAAAACAGGTGAAATACAAATAACATAGCCAGCAGTATTAGTAAAGTCACAAGTAAGACTTAGGTTAAGAGTTTCTATTAAATGTAGCAAAATATATATCAGGTCATCTGACTTTGTAGAATCTTTATCTTCTAGGGAAATTGTATATCGGCACCACTGTCTATAAGGCACATAGTCCAGTTTTCTAGTGTTACTAGACTGATTATCTTTAGTACGATTTAATTATTTTTAACACAGAGTAGACTTTAAACTTTAATTACCATAACCTGGTGTTATCTATATAAATCTATCCCATAATTGTGGGAGATTTTTTTTTCTTTGTTGCTTGAGTAATAGAAAAAAGTTCAAATTTATGGCCAGAGTCAGAGCAGGCATTATTAATTGGCCTAATATCACAGTGACCTGAATATGACTATAATTTTTAAAGTAAATTTTCTCAGGGCCAACCAGTTAGAGTCTTGTAGTAGAGAAATTTACCAAGGTAACCCAGAACTAGACACAGGTAATTGGCCACAAACCCAACAATTGGATTGATTTCTAAAACTAGCATAGTATCAGGCTTATAACAGAAAAGCACTTGATTTACATGCAAAGGTTTAAGAAGTCAAGAAAACATTATAAATGATCATACGAATCAGGTCCAGCATCTTAGGCAAGCTGTCTATCTCTGATGTCGTCATCTTCTCATCCTGGTGTAGTGTAGTTTCTCCTGATAAAGTCTTTTCATCCAGGTTGGAGACAGTCCCTTAAATTATGTTTTTTTCCAGTCCTCGTTGCAGATCATGAGCCATCTGATCTTCATTCAAAGATAGATTACTGAGATAAGCTTCAGAAACAAACTTAGGGTGTTCTTTAAGAATTCAATTAAAGTTTACATTAATATCACATAACAGCAAAGAACTATCTAAGAAATGAGTCTTACTACCTCCATTGGTAGACTTCCATTAACAAACTGGGATTTAACATTTATTGAAACATCATCATTTTTTTTAATTACCCTCACTTTTATCAAATTTAACCAAATTA
This sequence comes from Antilocapra americana, assembly GCA_007570785.1. Classification (NCBI taxonomy): domain Eukaryota; kingdom Metazoa; phylum Chordata; class Mammalia; order Artiodactyla; family Antilocapridae; genus Antilocapra; species Antilocapra americana. Next base: position 472,512 of record ML663012.1, on the reverse strand, counting down.
AGGCTAGTTTGTTTGCAAAACAGGGTCTGTTCACACTAATTTTGGTCTGATGATTTATATACCCATAATTGATCATAGACTTTTTTATTTTGTTGAAACATTTATAGAGTCTCAGACTGAACTTTTAAATTAAAACAAGGCTGGGAAACTCACACCAAAGGCTTATCACAGACTTTGCCTAACAAATCTAGGTGAGTTAATGTAGAGCCTAGGTGACTCCGTTTAAAAAAAAAAAAAGGAGCCGCCATCTTGTGGTCAAGGGCAACTCCCAAGTTCCTAGAATAACCATAAAATAGTCCAGCCCCTTACCCCATGTCACTACCCTAGACACGACCAATCACCACACACCGGGGAGTGCCAAAAATACACCAATTCGGAGGCTGTTTGTGATCAGAGACTAATGCGCGAAAAATCCACCAATCGCTGTTTTATAAATTTCGAAAACTCCCTCACCCCGCCCCAAACTATAAAAACGCCTATCTGCTGTTACTGAGGCTCTCCTACCTAAGCCGCTGCGTCAGTGTGGGTGGAAGCCCCTGCTCGAGCTTGAATAAAAGACCCTCGTGTGTTTACAGCGGAATCGGCTCCTGAGGTGGTCTTTGGGGGATCTATAATCTGGGCTCAACACCACTCCACTATGATCTCCAAACCTGTCAAGCTGGTCCTTGTAGGTCCCTCAGTCTGGAATGCTCTTCCCTCATCTTCTTGATTCCTCTCCTTTCACCCATCCTATCACCCTGTTTAATTTTCTTATTTATTTATGTGTATTTAGTTGGTTGTGGCGAGTCTTAGTTGTAGCATGTGGGATCTAGTTTCCTGACCAGGGATTGAACTTGGGCCCCCTGCATTGATAATGAGGAGTCTTAACTGTGGGCCCACCAGGGAGGTCCTACATCACCTTGTTTAATTTTCTTCAGGGCATTTTCTACCATGTGACTTATTTCTTTCCATGTTTATTATCTGCTTCTTCCACTGGACAGAAAGCTCTCAAACTGGTAAGTAAGTGTTGGCTGAGGACCTACTATGTACCAGTGTCCAGACCTCCCAGAAGTCACAGTTCACTGGAAGGCTGAAGTGAGTCGTGTCACCTGTGCAGACAGACATAATATGTGATACCGAGACATGTTAGGCTGGGCTGAAGCCTGGTGCTTGGTGGATCTGACCTGCCTGGGTGGTCACAGAGCGCTTCCCAGAGCTGAGATCTGAAGCAGGGGCATAGCATTAGCTTGGAAAAAACCGGAGAAAATAAAGTGCTCTGGGTGGAGGGAACAGTTTGTGCAAAGGTCCTGAGGTGGAGGGAAAGTCCCCCTGACCTTGAACTCTGTCACCTGGCCCAGTACCCCCTCCACCTTTCCACCCTGATCTGGCAGCCATGTCTGTCCAGGCAAAGTTTCAAGAGACCCCAGGTAATAGGGGTGAGAATACATGTGTGTGTGTGTGTGTGTGTGTGTGTGTGTGTGATTGTGTGAACAGTCCTGCTAAAACCAGAATTTAATTACACTGTGCTTGGGTGGGGTGGTTGTTGGCTGTGTCCCTCTTCTCCTGGGGCAGTGAGTTGGACGGGGGCCAAGAAGCAGTTGTAGGTGTCCCACCGTAGGTAAGGGTGGTGGTGTCGATGATTTCTTGGTTTCCCTGGCCCTTTGGCCAGGGTCTCCAGGAAGCTGATCTTCCGTCTCTCCTTGGGCCAGCCTCATGCAAACTGTCTCAATGCCTCACCTCCTCCCCTGTCTTTATCCACAGAACTGAGATTAGGGTGAGGTGAGTGAGGCATTCTGCCTGACAGCTCAGTAATCAAAGTGAATAAACCTTGAAATATGTTTCACATATAACATTGTGTAAATTTAAGGTGTACAACATGCTAATTGGATATATTGCTACATTGTAACATGATTGCCATTGTAGTAATATTTATACGTCTGTCACTATTACTGGTGGCATTATTCCACTAGCGCTTCCCAGGTAGTGCTCACTAGCAAAGAACCTCACTAGTAAAGAACCTGTCTGCCAGTGCAGAAGACTTAAGAGATGCAATACAGGAGATACACAGGAGATGAGAGTTTGGTCCTTGGGTCAGGAAGATCCTCAGGAGGAGGCCATGGCAACCCACTCCAATATTCTTGCCTGAGAATTCCATGGACAGGGATACAATCCATGGGGTCCAAAGAGTTGGACATGACTGAAGTGACTTAGCACTTACGCACATTACTATTATTATCACCTCTGTTCCATTATTATCATTTCTCTTTAGTGGTTAGAATAACACAGTTCCAGTCTCAGCAAATTTAATGATTACAGTATTGTTGTCTGTATGTTCTAGATTGTGCATTAGAACTCTAGGGCTTATCAAGTAAATAATATTTCAGTGCAATGTTTTTTGTTGTTTGTTTTGGGTTTTTTTGGTCACACCATGTGGCAGGTGGGATCTTCGTTCTTTGACCAGGGATTGAACCCACGCCCCCTGCAGTGGAAGAAGAGTCCTAACTGTCAGAGAAGTCCCAGTGCAATGTTTTAATTGAGAGTGTTTTCTGTGCCATACAATTCACCCTTTGGAAGTGTACAGTTTGGAGGCAGTTAGTACATTCATGAGATTGTACAGCCATCACCTCTGTCTACTCCATAATTGTTTCATCATCCCAGAAAGAAACCCCATACCCATAGACAACACTCTGTACCCCTCATACCCTTAACTCCTGGCATCAATGCATGCAAAAAAAAAAATCGACATTAATACAAAAAATTCCATGATAAACAAGGTGTCAAATTTTAAGATGCAATTTGTCAGTTGTTCAGACTGTTGTTCAGTCACTAGTTGTGCCTGACTCTTTGCAACCCCATGAACTTTAAGCCTGCCAGGCTCCTCTGCCCATGGGATTATCCTGGCAAGAAGACTGAAGTGGGTGGGATTTTTTTCTGAGAACTTCCAGAGATATTCTAGGCATTTTCAAGCAAATATCTACATTTCCACTTATTCATGTTTTTTAAAAAAGATTGATTGATTTATGGCTACACTGGGTCTTTGTTCTGCATACAGTCTTTCTCTAGTTGCAGCGAGTGGGGGCTACTCTTCGTTGGGGTGCGCAGGCTTCTAGTGGCAATGGCTTCTCTTGTTGTGCAGCACAAACTCTCAGCGCCCGGGCTTCAGGAGTTGTGGTACATGGGCTCAGTGGTTGCAGCTCATGGACTCTAGAGTGCTAGCTCAGTTGTTCTGAGGCATGCAGGCATCTTCCTGGACCCAGGATTGAACCTCTGACCCCTGCATTGGCAGGGGGATTTTTAACTACCAGACCACCAGGAAAGCCCCTTCTTTATTTATTAATTTTTCTTGCATAAATGGTCACAAACCATCCTGCAGCCTTCTTTTTTCTTCACTCGGAGTATATCTTGGTGAACACTCCATGTCAGTGAACAGAGCTTGCTGGTCCCTTCTTTAGAGTTATGTAGTATTCCTCTGTGTTTGAATGAAATGTATGTTCTCATGGATGCTCACATAATGTTGGCAACACACGACGTTGTTTCCAATATTTTGCCACAATAAAGTGCTGCAGTGTATGATGGACAAGGGCATTTGCGTCATTTCACATACAAGTGATTGTATCTGAAGGAGAAATTCCTAGAAATGTGATAACTGGCTTGGAAGGTGTGTGCATTTGTCATTTAGGTAGATATTGCCACTTGTTCTGCATAGAGTTTGTACCAGTTTCCTTCTTCATCATCAGAAGAAGAGAGTGCCAGTTTTCTCAGAGCCTCACCAACATGAGGTGTTATCAAACCTATTGATCTTTGCCAACCTGATGGGTTAAACATCGTATTGTGGTGTAGTTTTAATGTTCACTTCCCTTACGATGTTGAGAATCTTCTCTTGTGACTAAGAAGCATTTGTTTCTCTTTCTCTGTGAACTCAGAGTTCATATCTTTTGTTAACATTTTTATAGGCTGTTGTAATATTTTTCTTATTGTTTCTAAGAGTTCTTTATATATTAAGGACATTGTCCCTTTGTGTTATGTCCCTTTGTTTATTGTTTGTCATTTGCCTTTTAAGATTTTATTATTTTTGAATTGTCACTTGTCTTAACATTGTTCAGGGTGATTTTTACCAGATTTTTTTTCTTGATGTTTACATGAGATAACTGTTTTAGTTATTCCTTTTATGGCATCAAAGCTTTCTGTTATACTGATAAAGGGGACCTTCATTTGGTAAGGTAGGAGGTGGAAAGGAGCATTCTGAGTAGAGGGAACAGGAGGTGCAAAGATCCTGAGGTATGTAAGTCAGGGTTCTCCAGAGAAACAGAAGCAACAGGATGTGTGCATAGAGAGGGAGCATCATTTTAAGGAATTGACCCATGTGGTTGTGGACGCTGACAAACCCCAAATCTGCATGATGGGCCAGCAGACTAATGACGCTGAAAGAGTTGCAGTTGGATCTGAAGGCAGTCTGCTGAAGAATTCTTCCTTTCTTGGGGGCAGTTGGTCTTTGTTTCCTTAGACCTTTAACTGATTAGATGAGACTCACCCACATTATTGCGGGGGTGGGGGGGATAATCTGTTTTATTCAAAGTCTATTGATTTAAATGATAATCTTATCTAAAAAAAACCTTCCCAGCAACATCTAGACTGGTCTTTGAAAAACCTCTGGGCACCATGGCCTCACCAAGTTGACACATAAAATAAGCCATCACTAATCTACCCATTGTCAACCTGACACACACGCACCAACGCCTTAAACCGTACTTAATCTGCAAAGAAAGAATAACCAGATGATGCTTCCACCTAATATGATAAAACTGTCCTGCAAATGACTGAAAACATGCTAACCCTTGCCTCAGAAGAGGAGATAAAGTCGTTGCGTGATGTTTACCCTTCTCTTTGATATCCTAATTTAAATACTATGATGTAGGGGTTTCCCTGGTGGCTCAGTGGGAGACATAGATTCAATCCCTGGTCTGGAAATATCCCACATGAAGTGTAGAAACTAAGCCCATGGACCACTACTACTGAGCCTGTGCTCTAGAGCCTGGGAACTGCAACTACTGAAGCCCGCATGCCCTAGAGCTGTCCACAGCAAGAGTAGCCACCGCAACGAGAAGCCCGTGTACCACCACTAGAGAGAAGCCCCTGCTCTACACCACTAGAGAAAAGTTCGTGCATCGCGACAAAGACACAGCACGGCCGAAAATAAATAAATAATTAAATAATGCTACGACGTGAAGTTAATGATGCTTAAACACTACGTTATAAAGTCAACACGTCTTACGTTACATGCTACGGAAATAAAAAAGGAAGGAAAACAAAGGTATTTGCTTAATTTGTATACCTGTGTCTCCCGCAGCTTCTGTATTGCAGGTGGATTCTTTGTCATCTGAGCCACCTGGGAAGCAATTATATGTGTAAATTTGTACTATCCACACATATTCATAACAAAACAGGGAAGAAATTTTCCTGACAATTACAGTCATTTCTTGCGTAACTCGTCATGTGGTTGTAGGTGATATTTATAACTACTTTCGGAGCCACCCTTGGTACCAAATTTCTCTTAGTCTCCTGGGCTTGCCATAGCAAAACACTTAACAGATTATGTGGCCTAAACCACAGACATTTATTTTCTCACGATTCTGGAGGCTAGGAATTCAAGATTGAGAGGTTGGCAGGGCTGGTTTCTGCTGAGGCCTATTTCCTTGGCTTTCAGATGGCCATCCTCTTGTTGTGTCCTCACAAGCTCCTTTCTCCAAGTGGTATAATAATTTCTCCCTCTTTATAAGGACTCTAGCCACAGTGGACTAGGGCCCACCCTAACGGCTTTATCTTAATTATATCTTTAAAGGTCATATCTCCAAACACAGCCATATTCTGGGATGCTGGGGTTAGGGTTCGAACATACGAATTTGCTCGGGGTGGGGGTGTGTGTGTGTCACAGTGTAGGCCGTGATGGTACCACCTTTGAGGGACAAAAGTGTGATTGGTGTGGTAACGATGAAGATGCGCTCAGCCCTGTCTGACTCTTTGCAACCCCATGGACTGTAGCCTACCAGGCTCCTCTGTCCATGGAATTCTCCAGGCAAGAATACTGGAGTGGGTTGCCTCTTCCAGGGGGTTATCCTGACCCAGGGATAGAACCCGTGTCTCTTGCATTGGCAGGCGGGTTCTTTACCACTAGTGCCAACTGGGAAGCCCTGGAGAAAGTGGTGGGAAAGAAAGCCAAGAAAAAGTTTGGAGAGGTTGGCAGAGGGTTCAGAGCTGTCGTGAGAACTTGGTTTTTGGTTTTCCACCAGAGTGTTTTAAGTTGCATTTTGCAAAAATCCTCTGCAAGGTCTTCTGGAAGGTGAGAGGGGTGACCGAGGCGCCAGTGAGGAGGCTCCCCTGATCTTCCAAGTGAGCAATGAAGGGACCTGGGCTGGGGTACGAGGAAGGAAGTGGGTGGATTTGAAGCCACAAGGAGGAAAGGACTGGAACTTTCCTGGTGGTCCAGTGGTTAGGAATCCACCTACTAATGCAAGGGACATGGGCTTGATCCCTGGTTGGGGAAGATCCCACATGCCTTGGAGCAACAGTGCCCGTACGCTGCAACTACTGAGCCCGTGCGCTAGAGGCTACACTCCACACAGGAGTCACTGCAGTGAGAAGCCCACGCATTGCAACTTGAGAGTAGCCCCAGTTCGCTGCAACTGGAGAAAGCCCACCTGGAGCAACAAAGACCCATTAATAAATAAATTACCTAAAAAAAAAAAAAAGGAGGGAAGGACTTGTGGGTCAGTGTGTGGAACAGATATCAGCCAGTGGGAAATTGATGGAAAGTGATCAACCCACCTTCTCTGGTAGGACCTTCCAAGGAGGCTTTGGTAGGCTGAGACCACATTTCTTGTTCACTGTGGTTTCCTTAGATTTGAGCAGAATGCCAGACATGTAGTGGGTGGCCAGTGAATGTTTCTGGGCTGGATGCATGAATGACTTAGAACCAGAAGTGGGAAAATTTGATGATGTTGGGTTTGGGAGGGACAGGGCTGCTCGTGCGCCTGAGATGGGGGAACTCAGAGTCTCTGTTGCACTCAGTGCTCTGGGTTGAGGGTGGCAAGCCGAGTGCAGAGGTTTACCTAAGACTCCTGGGAGGAACTGCAATTTCTAACAGATTTGAAGTAGTGAGCTCCCCATTCCCAGGAGTATGCAAATGGGAGGGGCACATTTCCAGAGGGTTGTAGAGCAAATCTCTTTCCCAGGGAAGGTTTGGAGCTGGGAGAAGCTTAGTCTGGTCTAAATGAGAGTCCTTTGGGTTTCCCAGCAGCCCAAGGGTCATGGGGATTTCTGCATCATCACTTTCTGTGGTTTCTGAGACTCAGCCTGTCCCACATCCCTTCTCTGTGTGTGTGTGCCTGGCAGTGCCCTGATATTGTGGTGTGGGTAGGTCTAGGGTGCCAGGTTTGCTGCAGTCATTATGGTTCTAAATTGCATGCTGCGCTCCCCAGTAGCTTTATGTTTGGAGGTGCTGCCCCCTGGTGGGAAGAATGAGCAGTTCCCCTCACCACTTCCTAACCTGGTCAGGTGGCTAAGACTGCCTGTAGTCCCAAAGCAGTGCGCCACAGGTTCGATCCCTGGTCGGGGAATTAGGTCCCATATGCTGCAACTAAGATCTGGTGCAGCCGAATAAATAAAAAAAATTTTTTTAACTGTTAAAAAAGAGTAGTGCTGGGTCGTGAGAGACATATCCAGTTTGCAAATAAAAATCCAAAACAATGAGACTCACAGAAAGACTCAAGGAGAGACAAAGACAGGCAGCAATGCTCAGTAAGTAATGATTGGTTTAAGGAATGAATGAAGGATCTCTTGGAACCAACGTAAACATGGATAAAGCTCTGGAAGCTCAGGCTTAATTCTGTTGATACACTGGGAGGATGTGTCCAGGGGTCCTGACAGTCACCAGGCTGGATGGCATAAAGACAAAGGGTCTTGCCTCCAGCGGGAGCCCAGGTGTCTGAGGATGAGGGTGGCAGGGTGGAGTGGAGGGGACTGAGGGCACCCTGTGGGGAGAATGTCTGGCCCCTCCCCAGCAGATGAGGTATGAAAGACCACCTAGGATGTCCTCAGGCAGATCCCTGAGAAATTCCTTGGGTTGGCATAGTAGGAATAGGTTGAAAGAGGTTTGGGGAGATGGAGTTAATTTGGAATGAATTACTAGAGGAATGGAAGGAATGGGGAATGGACCGCCCAGGATGACCGGCCAGTGCAGACTTGTGTGGGGATGGCAGGAGGGAGACAGGGTCCAGGGGGAGCCCTCCCCCTGGAGCATCTGCCTCAGGGTTACATTGTGCTGGGCAGCTTTGTGATTGGTGTCTCAATTAAAGGGATGGGACCTTGAGGGAGGTGGTCCTGGGGGTGAATTCTGGGGAGTCTGAGGACCCCAGGGTGGGTGTTCTGGGGCTCACCATGTGACAGCCCTGGGAAAGTGTCTTTGGGGAGGCAGTTGGAGACTCAGAATACAGGGGTCAGCCTAGGGTGTTAGTGGGATCATCACAGGATGGTCCTGGAGACTGGAGCTTTCCTGGGGTCATTCCAGGGGCTGAAGAATGGGATCCAGAAGTACACTGAGAAACCATGCAGGAGGATTTCTGGGGGAGTTGCAGAGCAAGGCAGAGGGCTGAGAGCAGAGGGCACCATCCTTGGAGGGGGATGGGGTAGTCTCAGAACATGCGGTCCTTTGGGAGTACAGATGGGGGTTGTGGGAGCATCTGGATGGGAGGAGTTTGGGAAAACAGATAATGCAGGGTGGGCAGAGGTGGAACTTAGGGGATGAGCTTTGAACATGGGATCCATTAGTGAGTCACTGTAGGGAGAGACCCTAAGGGTCAGAATTGGGATCTTTGTAATGGGTGTGGATGCTCAGGACATCAGGGTGTCAGAAAAATTTGGATAATGAGACCTGAGAGACCAATGAGAGGGTGGATTTGAGGTGCCCAGAATCAGATAAGTCTTTGTGGGTTAGGGAAATGGACCCCAACCTGAGTGTCGTAGGAGACTAGAATCATGGAAGCTGGGTTTAACAGAGTTAAGACATGATGGTATGTGTGTGTACAGCGAGGATTCATTGGGGGGCCAGGTTCTGGGAGTCAGAATTTGGTGTCTCATGGGGCTTCCCTGGCAGCTGAATCTCAGTCTGCAATGCGGGAGACACGGGTTTGATCCCTGGGTCAGGAAGATCCCCTGGAGAAGGGAATGGTTATTCACTCTAGCATTCTCTCCTGGAGAATCCCATGGACAGAGAAGAGCCTGGCAGGATACAGTGCCAGGGTCCAGCCCAGGCGGGGTCCGGGGGTCTTGAGGGATGAGTGGCGTCAGCGGAAGAACTGAGCTGAGCCGATGTGTGTGATGAAGCAGTCTCTCTTTATTGCTGTTAGTTTTTGTAAGGTGATGGAGAAGTCTCTCCAAAAGGTGATGGAGAAGTCTCTCTCTTTATTTCTGTTAGTTTACAGTTTTATAGCCAAAAAAACATCCCCATTACATCACAACTATTCTATGCAATCTTTTGTTTTCTGCCTACCATCAGCAACTTTAACATTAAGCTCATTTTCCTTGCAAAAGGTTGGACTTCTGCATAATTAGACTTAACAATAGTATGTTTACCATTTGAATGTCTCTAGCATACCTTTTATTTAGCATAATGTGGGCATATATACACTGTCTTACAAGATACCCTTACAAGATAAAAATCTTGCAACTTATCCAGGAAACATAGGGCTAGAATCTATCTCAAAGAGAGGGGGTTGTAAAAACTCACTTTCCATATCTGAGAGGGAAGAAGGCTGTAAATGGTTGCTTTACTTTAAGAATGTATGCATTTCTTCTGTCCCCGGGAAAGGTGTGCCTCTCCACTCATCTCTGAATATTCAGGGATTGATAAGGGACATCAAAAAACAGCACACAGGAAGCCTCCTGCCAAATGTTCCCTGACAAGGTGCAACTATGTAGAAGCTAGAAAGAGGGGCTTAAGCTTGAAACTTTTATTCTATTAACCTATTTTGGTTTTTACAAGGAAAGAGAAAAGAAGACAAAGAGACAGTTTAGCAGCACTGCTTTAACAATGAAACCCTATTAACCTTACAACTACTAAAAGGAATTCCTATGTCTACACTACCCTAAAGCAATCAGTGTCTCCAACTCTGCTGGCCACAGTTATGAGCATTCCTAAGTCCCATTCCAGTCTGGTTTTTTCAAGGAAGGGAGCCTCTTCCTTGGAGTGGTCGGGGGAGTGGGATGTGAAAAGGTGACCCAAGTATGAGCCCTTCTGGTGGTGGCTTTGCCATGACCCCCAGAGAACTCTTGGTAAACTCCCCAGTAACTAGTAGGAGGTATAGTAATCTATTTAAATGTTCCTTATTCCTCCTTAGTCCGTGGGAAAGGGAATCTGCCTTCCTGGATCCTCTGAGGGAAATAAGGTCTGAGGGAATTATCTCAGGATGAATTTTTTCTAACTGGGACTGATCTGAGATGAGCTAAAACATAAACAGATGAGCATAAACAGAACTTCCCAAGAAAAATACCAGGAGGGGCCTTGCCTTGGGATGCCCCGAAGGAAAATCCACTTTGCAGTTTCCTTCTCAGTCTCGTGACTTTGTCATCCGAGTGAGGGGGCATCCTGACGGCTCCCGGCAATACAGTCCATAGGGTCTCAAAGAGTGGACATGACTGAGAGATTAAAAACTTTCATTTCGTAGGAGGTGAGTGCAGGCAGGGCAGAACTAGAGATATCTTGGGAGGCAGACCACCGGGGTGAGGGAAAGTGGGTTTGTAGGGTGGGAACCAGGTGCCTCTGGATGGGTCCAGCAATGGACCTGAGCGAAGGCAGGACAGAACCAGCTTGGGTAGCAGAAACTTTACTGCTCACGACTGCCTCCCCGCCACCCCACCTCGCCCACACCCACCCCCGCCCCCGGTCAGTAGCATTTGCGGTACACGATGTGGGGCCCCTGTTCCTCGTATTGCTCGCGCAGGACCCAACAGGACTGGAAGGTGCGCAGTGAGGCCAGGATAGAGCCCCCGATCCACACGGAGAAATTCCTGGTGGGCTGGGCCACCACCACCACGTGCGACTCTGGTGGCAGATCGCGGAGCAGTTCCGTTCGGAAGCGCGCCTCGAACCCGGTGAAGAGTGAAGAGCCCCCGCATAGGAGCACGTTCTGGGCCAAGTTGGTCCTCAGCTCCGCGGGTACCTTGCAGAGGCTGTGTTGGGCCATGGTGGGGATGCCCACGGGGGACAGCCCTGGGATCTCTGGGGGGCTGAACAGCAACTCGGGGCACTGGAACAGCTCTTTGCCCAGGGTGACCGTCCGTCCGTCCGGCAGCTTCAGGGTCTGGCGGCGTTCCAGCTCTGGCCGGGCCTGTTCCTTCAGGAAGTCCGGGGCCACGTAGCAGTATCTGTGCTTGATGTTATCCACCATGTCCAGGTCCTGCTGCCCCAGGGGTAGCCCAGAGCCGAGCAGCATCTCCGCCAGGAAGGCGGTCAGGTGGGTGCCCGCCAGGTCCAGGCGCTCTGTGGCGTGGGGCAGATTGTAGCCTTGGAAGACGGGCACGGTGTAGGTGACTCCGTGTCCCGTGTCCACCACCAACCCGCTGACCCGCCCGTGTGCGTAGACCGACAGCACCGACTGAGAAGCCACGTACATGGCCGGGGAGTTCAGCGACTCAAAGGCCACCTCCACCAGCTTCTCGCGGTTGGTGGAGGGGCTGAAGGGCGGGTCAGAGAACAGCAGCGGGTGGTCGTGGGTGGCCACGCGGAGGTCATGCTCCAGCATGTGGCGCCAGATGAGCTCGGCCGCATCCCAGTCCACCACGATGCCGCTGTGCACGGGTTGCACCAGCGTCAGCTCCGGGCGTTTGCGGGCTGCTTCGCCAATGAAGGTTTCCATCACTGGCTGCCCTGAGGTGGCTGGTTTCTGGGGCTGGCAGCCGACGATGGTGGCCACTGTATAGGTGGGCCGGGCCTGCCCGGCGAAGCCCACCTTACACGTGCCTGTGCCCATGTCGATGACCACCGCCCCGGTCTTTGGGGGCAGTCTGTCGCCCACCATGCTGGGGGGTTCCTGAGGGAGGGTGCTGTTTGCCAGCTTTGAGCTGAGGTTCAGGCTAGGCTTGGGGATTTCCGGGGAGGCTTGGGGCTCTGACGGGTTGCCCTGATTTGAATCCATGGCTGTGAGTAGTTGCGTGGGCTGCTTGGCAAAGCTGACTACTTTCCTCTGGGGTGCGGGTGGGGGTGGGAGTGGGAGTGGAGAGGCTGGGCCTGGGGCAAGCACAGGCAGAGAGAGGGAGAAGGGGCTGGGCCGGGGATCTGTGACATCATTCTGCTGCTCACAATGCAGAAGTGGGGGCTGGGGGTAGGGTGGACCCTTTCTGTGGAAAGCTCCCAGAGTATTCATCTATTCTGAATTCTCCCCACCCTCACCCACCCACCCCAGTGCCAAATTTGGAGAAGGAATAGGCTAGAAGGCATCCAAGGAGGGACCTCTGACCCAGCTCCCTGATTTAGTAAGACACAGGAATCTTTCTCTTGGTGCCTTGACTTGAAGTTATTTATAGTGTGGTCTCTAAGAGCTGGTCACAGTTCTCCTTAGAATATTAAAGTATCAATCCTTAGACTATTAATCAGAAAGTGATTGGCATTAGGGTGACTTTTTGCTTTCTTTAAGTACTTTAAAATATAACTATTTGGCTGTGTGGGGCCTTTCGTTGTAGCATGTGGGATCTAGTTCCCTGACCAGGGATTGAACCTGGGCCCTGGGCATTAGGAACATGGAGCCTTAGCCACTGGACCACCATAGAAGTCCCAGCCTTTTTTTTTCCCAGGGGAAACAGAAACCTGTCTGGGATGGGAGGCAAAGAGAGACATGGACACTCCCTATACTAAGTTCTTTGACATTTCCGCTCTTCCTGCTGCCTGAAACAGCCTCCCTTTCCATTCCTGCAGGGTAGGAATTTGCTCTTCAAATCACAATGGGAAAACACCTCCTTCTGTGAGTCTTCCTTGATTTCCTCTTCCTCTCTCTATTGCCTGGTGATGGTAGGAGGTGTCTGCCTTCACTGCCGGGACTTTATCTGCTTTCTCTTGGTGGAAGGGAGTGTCTGGGGGATACAGAAGGGAGCTTTCAGAATAGATAGGGCTTCCCAGGTGGCACAATAGTAATGAATCTACCTGCCAATGCAGGACTGTGGGTTCAATCCTTGGGTTGGGAAGATCCCTTGGAGTAAGAAATGGCAACCCACTTTAGTATTCTTGTCTGGATAATCCTATGGACAGAGGAGCCTGGCAGGCTATAGTCCATGGGGTCACAAAGAGTTATTCACAATTAAATGAGTGAAAAACATTAATAATAAAATAGATCCAGATGGCTCAGTGGTAAAGAATTTGCCTATTTATGCAGGAGACACAGGAGACGTACACTCAGTCTTTGGGTTGAAAAGATCCCTTAGAGGAAGGCATGGCAACCCACTCCAGTATCCTAGCCTGGGGAAACCCCATGGACAGAGGAGCCTGGCTGGCTGTAGTCCACAGGGTCGAATAGAGTCGAACATGACTGACGTGACTTGGCACTCATTCTAGTGTTTCACCTCAAAAAAGAAATGATAATTATGCAAGATAGTAGTGGTGGTAAGCATTTTGCAATATGTAATTGTATCAAATCAATATATACACTTAAACTGACTTATATGTCAATTACATCTCAATAAAGCTGGGGGAGAAAAGCACGGCCCACCTCACCCCACTCCACCCCACCCCTGCCCACCTCCGATGTGGATCTCAAACCCGTTGCTTCTTGGGGGAGAACCTCTGCAATTGTAATTATTCTCCCATTTGTGGGTCATCTATCCAGGGGTATGGGTCTTGACTATACCACATCTTTGCCCTTCCTATCCATTTCATTGTGGTTCCTTCTTTTGAAAAAAAAAATTATGATGATGATATCGGCATCCTATTTTTTTTTTTGGCCACATGGCACGTTGGATCTTAGTTCCCTGACCAAGGACAAAATCCGCAACCCTGTGTCAAAAGTATGGAATCTTAACCACTGGACCACCAGGGAATTCCCCTGTGGTTCCTTCTTTGTATCTTTAGATGTAGAAGATCTTCTCTGTGAGTCTTTAGGCCTTCCTCATCCATAGCTGCTCTGTAAATAGTTGCAATTTTAGTATGCCTTTGGGAAGAGGCAAACTCAGGTCTTCCTACTCTGTCATCTTTGTCAGTCCCCTATCCATCCATCTTTGATGCAAATCAGTGTGGTAGGTATTGAGAATCCGACACCCACCAGCCACTTCTCCATATCTCATTTTCTCTTTCCAACCTCCTGTCTGCATCGTAAATATGGATGTGTCCATGTGCCTTGGGTACCAGCTACACAGAAATGGCTAATAGCAGGTACCTTGACAGCATGTGCCTATGATGTATGACAGTGTTACTCAAATTATGGTCCATGAACTGTTACCATTTCTTGAGGAGAAAGGAACTTTGGAAGAAACCATAAATCAATATCACTAAGCTTTCATTCAGCTTGTCAGGCAAATGTATTCTTCTTCGTTCTGTCTCGTCTCAACAAAAATTTGAAGCGAGGGACGTTAGAGCCCTCGGCATGTCATAGCTCTCGGATAGACCATGTTATAGCTCTTGGGTCTTGGACAGACCGTGTTATAGCTCTTAGATCAGTGTTACAGCTCCGTGTTACAGCTCATTTTTATTTTTCCTCTAGGCGTGAGGGCATGCGGACCCAAAGATGTGAAGAGAAGAGAGGGAGAGCACGTGAGCAGCAGGAGAGAGAGAGCCCCCACCCTTTGGCTCCTCTTTTTATATGTTTTTTTATTCTCCCTGGGCCTGCCCTATGTAAATTGGGCTAGCCAGGAGTGCTGTTTGTTCTACCTGATGTCCTCACTTCCTTCCTCAGATCTTCCTTTGTTCTATTTTCACAGGCTTTTCCCTTCCTTGTCTTTTAGCCACTGCCATTCTGGACACCTGTTTACTATTTTAACTACCTAACAAACTGATCTTTCTTCCACAGCAAGCTTTTCTCAGTGAAGGAAGCAGTGTATTATATAACTTTTTGGTGCAAGCTCTTTATCTCCATGCAGACTGTCACCACTGCTTTGAGTACTGGTCTAGAGTTTGAAGAGATCATTTCATGATGAATGTCAAACCCAGTTGGTAAAATTTGGTTGTCCCATGTGAATCATGAAGTTTATCCAGACTTAGGTAGAAAGCAATGAGATCAGTCGCTAAAGTATGCCATGGAGTAAGGTGGTGTGGGCTTCCCCGATGGCTCAACAATAAACAACATGCCTGCACTGCAGGAGTTGCAGGAGACCTGGGTTCGATCCCTGGGTCAGGAAGATCCCCTGGAGGAGGGCATGGCAACCCACTCCAGTATTCTTGCCTGGAGAATCCTTACAGACAATGCTTGGAAGGCTACAGTCCATAGGGTCGCAAAGATTCAGACATGACTGAAGCGATTTAACATGGATGCATGCAAGGTGGTGCAGGGTGCAAGAAATTTGCTGATAGTTAACCAACTATGTATCAAGCTCTTAACAAATGTCACTTATTCCTGCTTCCATTCTGGTTCCATCTTGTTTTTTTTTTTTTAAATGTATATCGGAGTATAGTTGCTGTACAGCAAAATGTATCAGCTATACATGTATGTATATCCCCTTTTTTTGGATTTCCTTCTCATTTAGGTCACCGTGGTCTGGCTGCATCTTGTTGCCACCTGTCTGACACATGATTTAAAAAAAATTACTTAAGTATATTGAGGTATAATTGACATACATCATTATATTAACTTGTTAGGGAAATTAAATGAATAGTCTTCTTTAGGCTTCAGAGACAAAGCAGAGCAGGCCTCTGATCTTGCTTCTAACCTGCCCGGACACTGCTCACACTGGGAGTGACTGACTGCCTGTTGTGAGTAAAAGACTTGCAGCACCATACATAAGCCGGGGGAGGAATCTTGCCATTGTTGAGCCCCTGGAGGGGGCCTGGCCAACCAAGCCCCAGGCTTAACTACATTCCAAGTTTTACACAACAAAACAAACAGCTTTAACAGAAAACCAGGCTTGCAGTTTGGTCACAGATTGATGATGCTATCAGTTTGTTCCCATCCTGGGATCATTAAGTGGGACCACCGAACTATAATCTTTCAAGTCTCATCCATGGAATGGACACGTTGCCTGGGATCCTTTCCCAATTGGGACTCCAGATGTGCTGTGACACAGTACTTCCCAGCATTGTTTAAGTCTGGATGTTGGTCAAAACCCAATTTGGTGATGTATTCTCTGCTCTATTTATCTTTTCTTTTAATGTTAGTATGTTGAAAGTAAGCTAGATAATTCACTAATAAATACCTGTATTGTTTATTTGTATATAATGAGTGGCTTATTCTGTTAGCAAATCCTTTGAACCTGAGACAAAAGTGAAAACTTTAGGCAAAACATTGCTTCAAGTGTTCAATATAATGATTCATTATTTGTATATTTTGCAAAATGCTCACCACAATGAATCTAATTGACATCTGTCCCCATATATAGTTACGCATTTTTTTCCCCTCATGATGAGAACTTTTAAGATACACTCTCTTGGGACTTCCCTGGTGGTCTAGTGGCTGAGACTGTGCTCCCAATGCAGGGTAGCTAGATCCCTGGTCAGGGAGCTAGATCCCACATGCTGCAAGTAAGACCCAGCACAGCCAAATAAATTAAAAAAAATTAAAAGATCTACTCTCTGAGCAATTTTCAAATATTCAATTCAATATTATTAACTATAGTTACCACTCTGGTACATTGCACCCCCTTGACTTGTTTACTTTATTACTGGAAGAATGAACCTTTTGATCTCTTTCAGCTTTGTTTCAAGCTGAACTCTTGGTAATGTTGCAGGAAGGGGGACCCCTTCCAGGGCCGGAAACTGGGCTCTTGTCTAACACTTGGAAATGAATTGTTCGAAAAGACACATGTGCTGACAAAGCAAGAGATTTTATTGGGAAAGGGCGCTCAGGCAGGGAACAGTAGGGTAAGGGGACCCAGGAGAACAGTTCTGCCATGTGGCTCTGAGTCTCGGGTTTTATGGTGATGGGATTAGTTTTCAGGTTGTCTTCAGCCAATCATTCTGACTCAGAGTCCTTCCTGGTGGTGCACGCCTTGTTCAGCCAAGATGGATGCCAACAAGAAGGATTCTGGGAGGTGGTAGGACATGTGGTGTCTCCTTTTGACATTTCCTGAACTCTTCCAATTGGTAGTGGCTTATTAGTTCTGTGTTCCTTACCAGGACCTCCTGTCATAAAACAACTCATGCAAATGGTTACTATGGTGCCTGGGAGGGCGGTTTCAGTCAGTGTGCCTCCCCTAACAGCAACTCACTCTGTCTTGGCTGCTCCTGTGAATTCTTGCAGTGAGCATCCGTGATCGGGGTAGCCTGGCTCTCTGATCTCTGCCCTTACCCTAAGCTCTGGCCATGGGCACACAATAAACTCTCAACACTAGAACCATCTGTCTCTAGACCATTGTATCTCCTGAGTCTTAAAGGCCCTTCAAGAACAGAGTTTAGAGGAAGGAATTTCCTGACCCAGGAAAACTGTCTCCTGACTGTTCCCCTACCATCATTGTCTCATTATTTAATGCAGAGGAAATCTCCTGGACTTCAGAATTTTTTTTCCTTTGAGCATAAGGTCCATTGTCAGTAAGCATTGCTACATCCTCTCCTCCTAATTAGATGCCCAAAGAAGGGCTTGGATATCTGTCACATGTAAAGATCCCCGTCAGTGATGCTGATCTGGCCTTTGGTTGAGATGAGTCAATGTTTTTCCATTATCCTCCAGGGACAATCCAAATAGCCAGGGTTCTTGGCTTCCATGCAACTCATTTTCCCTCTAGCAGAAAGACCCAGAGGGATTGCTGATGCAACAGTGCTCTCTGGAGCCTCTGCTCCTAGATGATGACATCTGAGTCTGCAGAGACAGAGGAAGCCCTGGTGAAACCCACGGCACTGGAATCCAGGGAGGTTTTTATCAGGTGCAATCCTGGGAGAAGGGTGTTGAAATGAAAATGGGGTGTTGAGAAAGATTCTTCAGTCTACATATAGACCTCGGTAAGTAGGACAGAAGACTTGGAACTCAGCCAGCCTTCTGGGAGTCTTGGGGATGCAGGCTTGATTTAGTTAGGCATTAGTGGTGGGATGGAGCCAAAGAACTGATGAAGTTTTCCATGGACATGCTGGCTTGAGTCAATACAGGTATTTGAATGGAAAGATGGGTCTTTGTCTATTTCTTTGATATTTGCCAACTGGAAGGCAGCTATCTTATTATATTGAATATTTATTAATTCCTTGTCTGTCTTTGTTGTTATGAACCCAAGAAGGTCAGTCCTTCAGACAGCAGAAAGTCATCTTTGTTGATGTGCAATCCATGTTGAACGTCAACCCATGCTGACCTTCTAGAGAAGCTCTTGGAAGCTGCCAAGCAGTACCTGACCTTGGTCTTGGAGCCAGTACCAGAACAACTTGTCTGGCATGGGTTGGGGGCACCTTTAGCTCTCTTTCTGAGAACTAGCCACGTGGGTGTTTCCTCTGAGGAATTCTCAGTTCTGAGCTCCTGGGCAGAAGAGTGGAAACTTTTCTCTAAGAAAGAGGCAGCATGCAGAGTCAAGAGTGCTCAGAATTTGGACTTCTTTAGACAGATTCCAAATCCTAGCCTGCTTTCTTAACAGTTGTGTGACATTAGTTAAGTCACTCACCCTCTCTCAACCCATTTATCAATAACATTAGTTCTGACACAGTAGCATTTCCCTCGAAGAATGCATTCATTTAACTACTGTTTTTTGAACGAAATCTGCTGTGGATCATTGAGCAGAGGTAATTGAATGTGAGGATTACATCAACAATGTCAGTGATAGCGTTCTGATTATTAAGAGGATGAATAGTCCAGATTGTATCCGGTCATGGTGGAGAGATGTGAGAGTTTTAAGCGCAACCAGAAAGTGAATAATGCCAGCCCCTTTCCCCAGGTCACTCAGCACCAGCAGAGGGCCCCCCAGATCCAAATTTTGGCATCATGCAGGAAACTGGGGAAAGGAAGAAGTAATATACAATTTGGAAACTTGCCAAAGGGGATCCACTTCTACCCAAATGAGAAGCAACTTTGTGAGTCACAGTGAGATAATCCAGCCCAGATTTGAGTGAATCCTGGCTAGCTGTGCCTGGCTCTTGGAGGAGATTGGAAATTTTTTTTTTTCCAAAAGAGATTTTGTAGGAGAGTTTATCAAAAGCTTAGGACACAAGGGAATCACAATCAGAGTCTCTAGCTACCAAAGAACTGCAGGCTAGAGATTCCAAAAACCCAGAGGTTTACAACCCATCTCTTTAAAGATGAATCAACAGTGGGATTACCTGGGAATCCTGGAAGAAAAAGTAAGTTTGTAGGCACACAGGACTGAATGTGAGTGTGTATAACCAATCTGAATGTATAATTACAGTGCGTGGGAGGAGTGTGTAGAATGCAAAGGGAAAAATGGGAACTTTGGAATTGGATCCTTTTGTTCAAATCTTGATTCGGTTATTTCTTGCTGGACAAGTCACCAGACTTCTCTGAATATCTGCTTCTTATCCAAAAAAATACAGAAAAACAGCAAGACCTACAGTCAGTGTTTCTTATTTTATTGTTATAAAATATATATTGTTGTTCAGCTGCTCAGTTGTGTCCAATTCTTTGAGGCCCTATGGACTGCAGCACACCAGGCTTCCCTGTCTTTCACAATTTTCTGGAGTTAGCTCCAATTCATACCTATTGAGTCCATGATGCTATCTAACCATCTCATCCTCTGTTGTCCCCTCCTCCTCCTGCCTTCAATCTTTCCTAGCATCAGGATCTTTCCAATACATAATTTTAATACATAAAAATTACCATTTAGACCACTGTAGTGTACTGTTAATGGCATTAAGTATATTCAAATTTTTGTGTAACCACCCACACTATCCCTCACCAGGACTTGAGGGTTGAAGCATTGTTTTCGTTCAGTCGCTAAGTCATCTCTGACTCTTTGTGATCTCATGGACTGCAGTATTCCAGGCTCCCTTGTCCTTCACTGTCTCCCAGAGTTTGCTCAGATTCATGTCCATTGATTTGGTAATGCTATCTAACTATCTCATCTCATCCTCTGCCTCCCCCTTCTCCTTTTGCCTTCGATTTTCCCCAGCATCAGAGTCTTTTCCAATGAGTTGACTCTTCAAATCAGCTGGCCAAAGTATTGGAGTATTGAAGTGTTAACTGTGAAATAGCCAGATACCCACTATACAGTCAGTGCTCAGCTGATGTCAGCTCCTCTCAGGATGAGTATAGTGAGTGAACAGAGCAAGACTAGGTTCATTTTGATTCTTAAACAGCCTTTGACATGAGTGTGCAGTAAAAGCTATTTTACCAGTTGGGAAACTTGGTGACCAAAGCAATTGATTCGTTCTACATTGGCAGAAAATTGTTAAGAATTAGTTTTTTAAGTTTTTCTTTATTAAGCCATGGAAATAGGGAGATATTCCCAGAATTTATTTAATACAGTTTTAGACTGGACTACCAGGGAAGTCCCCAGATCATCAGTTTGACCCCAGTGCTTGCTCATCAGATTTCTCTTTGATCCAGATTCTCATCCATGCCACTGGACCCAGATCTTTCTCTGTTTTCTTGCTTGGTTTGTTGACTCAACTTCATCTATTTACCAGTCTTTTTGAAATATCACTTCTGCTTTGGCCCCAGCACCACTGGAATGAGGGGTATTGAAATTTTCTACTGGTTGTGTTCCTGTCTTTGACTTGGACCGTGAAATTGGGACTGCAAGAGTCAGTGGGAACACAGCTTTGTAAAGCAACTATGTGTGTGTGTGTTAGTCACTCAGTCATGTCCAACTCTTTTTGATCCCGTGGACCATAGCCCACCAGGCTCCTCAGTCCATGAATGCTCCAAGCTAGAATACTGGAGAGGGTTGCCATTTCCTTCTCCAGGTAATCTTCCCAACCCAGGAGTTGAACCCAGGTCTTCTACATGTCTCCTGCGAGGCAGGCAGATTCTCTTACTGCTGAAAGCAACTATACTCCAATAAAAATTAATGTTTCAGAAAGGGAAAAAATTAAATATTGCTCTTAAAATAAAAAAAGAGTAGATGGGTAGCTCTTGACCAGCATGTGGCCAAGTATTTCATTCAGAGATGCCAGTTACGGTTTTCCCATCCCATGCCTGTGACAGACATCACTAATCGATCATGGCTTTTCCCACCTATTAATCTTAGCTGTGACCTCATAGCTCTTCTCAAGATGGCACTCCAGGCAGCCTTTACCAATCAATAGCCATTGGCACGTGGGATGAGACGTATATATCAGCCCCCACTCGGGCTTCTTGCCATGGGTCTCCAGTTCTTGCAGCAAAGGTATGTTGTGTAAAATATGACAGATGTGAATCAGTCAGTGGCCTCTGGCTTCATTCTGGTGAGCCTCTTTAGCCACTCAGGGTCACCTCAGCTACTGTTCTTCCTGGTGGCTGTCATGTTTATTATGGGGCTTGTGGGAAACACCACTCTGCTCTTCCTGATCTTCGTGGACTCCCGGCTCCACACACCGATGTATTTTCTGCTCGGTCAGCTCTCCCTGTTTGACGTTGGCTTTCCCCTGGTCACCATCCCCAAGATGGCTTCAGACTTTCTGCAGGGAGAAGGTTACATCTCCTTTGGGGGTTGTGCAGTTCAGATATTCTTCCTCACGCTGATGGGTGTGGCTGAGGGCATCCTGTTGGCCCTCATGTCCTATGACCGTTATGTGGCCGTGTGCCACCCGCTGCAGTATTCTCTGCTCATGAGGCGCCAGGTGTGCCTGCTCATGGTGATCTCCTCCTGGCTGGTGGGTGTGCTCAATGCCTGTATCCAGACCTCCATTACTCTGCACTTCCCCTACTGTGCCTCGCACACCATGGACCACTTCTTTTGTGAGGTGCCAGCGCTGCTGAAGCTCTCCTGTGCGGACACGTCCGCCTATGAACTGGCGCTGTCCACCTCGGGAGGGCTGATCCTGGTGCTTCCCCTTTCCCTCATTGCCACCTCCTATGGCCACGTGTTGGGGGCTGTTCTACGTATGCGCTCAGAGAAGGCCCGCCACAAGGCCTTCACCACCTGCTCGTCACACATCACAGCAGTGGGACTCTTCTATGGCGCAGCTGTGTTCATGTACATGGTCCCGGGTGCCTACCACAGCCCACACGAGGACAACATGGTCTCCCTGTTCTACAACCTTATAACCCCCACACTCAACCCCCTCATATACAGCCTGAGGAACCGGGAAGTGCAGATGGCTTTGGTCAGAGTTCTCCGCAGAGCTGGGCACAGGGCAAAGTGATGATCACAGAGGGAGCTGCGGGTGTGATCTTAGTGGTCGTCCATTTTGCCCGTCTCACCAAAGTACCAATTTATGGCGCAGCTGCTAAGGCCTTAGATCCAAGGCTAGGTGTCTGCCCAGCTTCTTCCCATCCCTTGAGGAGTTGGGTTCATGTTTTCTCCCATGGACATATGGAAAGCAATAGTAGCAGTTCTGTATTAAAAAGAAATTTACTTTTAGTGTATTCTTGCCCTATTTTTTAGCACTATTTACATGAATGGAAGGAGGACTTCCCTGGTGGCTCAGATGGTAAAGAAATTGCCTGCAATGCAGGAGACTCAGGTTCCATACCTGGATCAGGAAGATCCCCTGGAGAAGAGAATGGTTACACACTCCAGTACCCTTGCCTGCAGACTTCCATGGACAGGGAAGCCTGGCAGGCTACAGTTCATGGGGTCACAAAGAGTCTAACACGACTGAATGACTAACACACATGCATGAATAGAAGACCCTACTTTGTAAACTTGAGATTTCCTTGTTATTGAATTGACAATTATACTGGTAATAATTAATATTTTTGACCAATTGATCTACTGAGTAAATGTTATTTTGTCCTCATTACAGCTTTTGAGATGTAGTGACTATCATGTGTTATGTGTAAGAAAAAAGATTCAAACAGGGAAAATGAGTCATCAGTGGTCATACTTCCAGAAAGTGGCACAGGTGGGGCTTGAACTCATGATGTTCTGATGCCCAACTATTGTGCTATTTGACTGCTAAGCAGTGATCTGTTACCTGCTATGTGTGTGTATGTGTTTGTGTAAAGATGGAAAACCATGCATATCTCCTTAAAAAGTGAAATATGGAGTGTTTCATTTGGAAGCTTAAAAAGAAACTCTGTCTTTGCTCTTAAGCCCAGCCTTGAAAACAGTTGTAAACAAGAGCAACTGAAACAAAAAAAGCCAAAGTGTAAATATTGAACATAAATCATTAGTCTGCTTCATGTTCATTAGACATTCAAACTTTATTTTGTCCTTGGTTAGACAACTAAAATAAGTGCTTGATTTTTAAAGATAGATTTAAAACTATATATTTCCTAAAGAAATAATATGTGTGTTCTGCCCTTTATTCCTTCCTGCTTTCCTTAATATTCTTTTGTTCTTTTAAAAAGTTTCTTCATTTTCAAAATCATGTTGAATACTTTTCATGAGTTAAAAAATGTTTTTGGTGAAATAGTTCTTCTCAATTAATGTATTATGTATTTTCCAGTGACTTCATTATGATTCTATGTATTTGGGGGGCCATTTTTTTCAGAGTGTTTAAGAAGCATTAAAAGACTTGTTGGTGAACACTGGTTTCTTGTTTTAATATACTTTGTTTGATGTGCACCATCTTTAAAGTTTTTATTTAATTTGTTACAATACTGTTTCTGTTTTCTGTTTTGTTTTTTTAGGCCATGAGGCATGTGGGATTTTAGCTTCCCAACCAGGGATCGAATCTGAGCCCCTGCATTGGAAAGCAAAGTCTTAACCACTGGACTGCCACGGAAGTCCATTAATGTATTTTTTTTTAATTGTTTCCAATTGGAGGATAATTGCTTTACAATACTGTACTGGTTTCTGCCCTACATCAACATGAATCAGTCATAGGTATAAACATGTCCTCTCCCTCTGGAAGGTCCCTCTCATCTCTCTCCCTCCTTCATCCCACCCCTCTAGGTAGTTGAACTGAGTTGAACTCCCTGCAGCACACAGAAAATTCCCACTGGTTATCTATTTTACATATGGTAATGCATATGTTTCCATGTTCCTCTCTCAATTTTTCCCATCCTCTCCTTCCCCCACTGTGTCCACAAGCCTGTTCTCTATGTTTGCGTGTGTCTCCATTGCTGCCCTGCAAATAGATTCCTCAGTACTATCTTTCTAGATTCCATATATATGCATACTTTTAAAATTGAACTACAGATCATGTACAATATGTTAGTTTTAGCTGCACAATATAGTGACCCAACAATCAAATACACTGCAAAATGATCATGGTGAGAAGTTCAGTAAGTTCTCTCACTCTATAAAATTATTAGTGTCATTGACTGTATCTCTTGTGCTGTATATTATATCCTCATGACCTATTTATTTTATAAATAGGAGTTTGTATTTCTTAATCCCCTTCACCTATTTTGCCCAACCCCCACCCCCCTCCTTCTGGCAACCACCAGTTTGCTCTGTTTGTGTTTTGTTTTTAGATTCCACATATAAGTCAGATCATACAGTATTTGTCTTTCTCTGCCTGACTTATTTCTCTTAGCATAATACTCTCCGGATTCATCTGTATTGTTGCAAATGGCAAGATTTCATTTTTTGGTTGCTGAGTAATATTCCATTTTATATACATACCACATCCTCTTTATCCATTCATCTATTTTAAAAAACTTTTGTTTAGATTTTTTAATTGGAGTATAATTGCTTTACAATGTTGTGTTGGTTTCTGGCATACAACAGCATGCCATGTAACAGTCATAAGCATACATAATCCCCTCCCTTTGAGCCTCCCTCCCATCCCCCCTCCATTTGTCTATTGATAAGACATTTAGAATGTAAGTTCAAAACACTAAGTAATTCCTGAGCCCAATTATCCTGTAGACTTTAATATAAAATGAAGAAAGATCATGGTAAATAAATATTGAGATTTACCATGAAAAGGAAAGATCATGATAGATGTTGCAAAGAGATGTGGGTGAAAGTCAAGTCTGTCTTTCTCAAGGACCACCCCACTCTCCTTTCCTTTGGCATTAATGCAGCCTGTCTCACTGTGTTCTCAGGGCTCTTTCTTGGTTCCTCTCTCTGCCTCCCTGGCAATCCTATTGGCCCTCAAGGCCAGAGTCAGTCTTACTTCTTCACCATATGCATCTGACTCTTGCTATCTCCAGAAGTAACCTGTTTCTTGCAGACAGGATGTGAGAGATCCTGGCTTGTTCCTGGACTCCTCTCTAGCTGATATGGACACCACAGGGGGTGTCAGGGCTGGTGTGCACACACCTCCCTATCCTTAGGTTGGTCCAGGGCTTTCACCTGAACTAGTTGGTGGAACTGTTGTTAAGACATTTGTAAAATCCAAAGGACTTTCACCTTCTTCATGGCTGCAAGTAGGAGTCCCTGTGTTATCTTGTTCTCCAAGGTCTCCTCCCTTTGGCTGTTACCTGAACTCACGGTCAGCCTGGAACGCTATTCTAGTCACTGACCTCCAGAATATGCAGCTGATCAGTCTTCTTCTTTTTTAAAAAAGTAATTTTATTTATTTACTTTGGCTGTACTGGGTCTTTGTTGCTGCTCAGGCTTTTCTCTAGATGTGAAGTGCCGGGGCTACTCTCTAGTTGCAGTGTCTGGGTTTCTCACTGTGTTGGTTTCTCTTGTGGAGCACAGGATCCAGAGCACAGGCTCAGTAGCTGTGGTGCATAGGCTTAGTTGCTCTAGGATATGTGAGATCTTTCTGGACCAGGGACCGAACCCATGTCTTATGCATTGGCAGATGGATTCATTACCACTGGACCAGCAGGGAAGCTCTGGCCAGTCATCCTGAGTGTCTAGAGCTTCAGCAAGTTTTCTGCTTGGTCTGTTTCATGGCCATTGCTTCACAAGCTTCCTCTGTGAAGTTGGTGTGGAGCCCTATACCACGGTCACAGGCGTGGAACTTTGTACCAAGGTCACAGGACAAAATCTCTGGAATTAACCAAGCCCCATAGCAAATGTTGTCATGAACATCCTCATCTAAACCAGCCAGTTCTCTGACCTTCATATTGCAGGTTTCCACAGATGGCCCAGTGGTAAAGAATCTGCCTGCCAATGTAGAAGACATAAGAGACTTGGATTCCATCCCTGGGTCAAGAACGTTCTCTGGAGAAGGAAATGGCAACTCACTCCTGTATTCTTTTTTTTTTTTTTTGATAATCATCCTCAATACTTTTTATTGTAAAAAACAATCAGACTTGCAAATGAATTTTAAAACTTTTTCAATATTATTTAATGAAAAAGTCTCATATTCTCATGTACTATTTATCTGTCATATTTAATGAAAAACACCATTATTGTATGCTTGGAAAAATCCTTAGACCCATTCTCTAGTGAGTGTCCACCATAATTTAAAGGATATTTTCTCCACTCAAAAAAAAAAAAAACTATGTAAAGACTACAATCATTAAAAACCAAAGCAATACCTAGTTACATGCGTTACATAATCCTATGAAAAAATAATTAAATTGTTCCTAATCCCTGATGCAAGGCACATAAAAGCGCCCGCACAAAACATCCATGTAAACAGCAATACAGTACATGATTTAAATAACATGAATGACTTTTACACGGCTTGACCTAGACTAAAGGAAAAATAAAATCCACCATGGCTACAGCTAAAAACCATGTTAAAATTCACAAGAATTTGTATCTCTTATTATAAAAAGAACAGGAAATATAATCTTTTAGGAAAAAAACTTCATAAATATTTTCATATTGAGAAACAACATGCTCCCTGGGTAGGAACAAAATCAGAATATTCAGATGTGATCAGGAGTAAATGCAAGTGGCATTTCTGAATACCCAGCTTTGATATCCACCAGGCTTAGTAGTCTGGACTATTTGTAGCACCATGGAAAATGCACTAGAAAATCACAAAAGAACATTACTTCAAACTAACCTTCACATGAGGTTCACTTAGTCCACAGTAACAAACAGCAATGATGCAGATAGTTTTTTAAAAATTACTGGCTTATTTGATTTATCTAGCAAGAAAAATTCTGTATTGTTTATTTTAGTACATCTCATGTACATAAAGCACCAGTTTAAATAAGATTATCAAACAACCTCCAGCCTCTTGTTACTCAACCTGAAAGTTCATTTCTCATCATTTCTATGTTACATGCTAAAAGTCAAGGAGGATAAAATTAGAATGGTGACAGATACTCAGAGAGAAGTTCAGTCCCCTTCCTATCAAATGTTATGTCTCTCAAGTAAAACACAGATGCAGTAGCGAAGTTGACTGCACTCTCTGTAAGTTACCATCTCAGCAGAATAGTTTCTTCCTACTACAGGATCAACAGGGGTGAGAGGACCAAAGGCAGGGCTCACGCCCTGGCAGGTAAGGCTGAGTTAACCTTGCTACTGCAAGGCCATACTCTACATTTCTACTGCCAAGCAACCTCACAAATGCTCACCACTGACTGGTAAAGCAAGGAGCCTAAGTGTGAACACAACTCAGGAAGCCCATTAAGCACTTCGAAAACACTATCAGATGAGACTCCACCAAGGGTTAACCTCATAGAAGGAAATCAGCACACTTGCCTCCTTACTGGGTTGGGGGGGTGGATCTTATTAGCAGCATGCCCTTCTTAGGCATGAAAAGGGAGAATGGTGCATCCAAGTTTATGCACAGTTCATAGTCAAGTGTAAAGATGCAGACTCTTGCATTTTTAAATTACAGGTTAAAAGTGACGCCCCAAAGAAAATTAATTTCTTCATAAATGAAATACAGCTTTATAAGAAAAGCTGGAATGATGGTTAATTCAAATACAAGACTCATATACAAAAAAACCCTTTTTCCTTCCAAACTACTTGGGTCTGCACAGTTGACTCCACTGTACCAAGATCACAACACCCGAATAAAAGACGAATAAAATGCTTCAGCTAGCAAACGGAGGGCCACTTGACAACTGCATTAAAACTGCAGCATTTAAGCAGGCCTGAGAAACACCATCCTTAAACGTGGTTTCCTTCTTCTTGTTCTTGCGTCCCACAGTGATTACTAAATGAAGGGATCAGGTCTGTAAACGACTGGGTCATCCACTGTCCATTTGGAATGTCACCGAAAGTTGATTCTCCATTTTCAGCAGCCAGCCCATTTGAAGAGAATCCGCAAGGTTCACCAGGGCAGGGGTTTTCATTGTAAGCACCGCCATACGCTGCTTCATAACCCGGGTCGTATTTTTCTTCCTTCACAGCCATCTTCTTTGCATCCTCTTGGGCGAGCTGTAGGTCAAATGTATATTGCACTTCTTGAACATCTGTGTTTCGTTCAATGCCTTTCAACTGATCTCTTAAGTCCTTCAGCTTAATGTAGTAATGCACTTTATCCTGGGCGCGAGGGAACTGAGCACATCTTGCACTGGATGATGGCATCACATAGCAGAGAGTTTCTGTGTCTGGGATCTTATGGGGTTGAAGTCCAAACTCTAAGTTCTTAACCTTTACTCCAAAAACTTCCTTACTAAAAATTTCATAAATACATTTTCCATTAAACACTGCTATTCGTGGCTGATATTTCTGTAATTTCTGCACTAGAATAAGTCCTCCTTCACGAAATTCTTTACTGGAAAGATCCTTGCTGCCTGGTGTTGTCCTTTCCACCATATTGGTAAATCCAATACCATACTTTCCTGGGAGAGTGTGATCGTCCATGTGACTCAGTTGGACCTCACTCAGCCCTGACATAAATAGGCACTTCCAAAAATGGTTTCCAGGCCCAGGGTAGTGATGCCCTTTGTAAGCAGCCATCAGTCCTGGATTTATGCCAATAATTACAATGTCCAGATTGAAGGTCAAAATGTCTGGTAGAGTCTTGGTCAGAAGTTCAGCTTCTGAAACACCATTGAAACGGTCCACTTTTCTTTTCACTTTAAATGTGTCTGTAATCTTTTCTTGCTTTTCTTTTGACTTTGTGGACTTGCCAGATTTTTTGGCCTCAGCAGGGTTTTTGGGCTCCACTGGCGTTTTTGGTTCTGTTGTTCTGGGTTTTCTTTTCCTTCCTTTTGGAGGAGTCTCTTGTGTGGGTTCCTGAGCGGGTGCTGGGGCTTGAACTTCGGTTGGCATTTCTTGTACATTCATAACTGCCATATTAGGAACTTCAGTCATCATTTGTTGGAGTGGAAATGTATAAAAAGCTTGAGCTTGCTGAAGAGAATAGCTGCCCGCGTTCTCCGCTTCCATTCCCTGCTGCCGTTCGCGCGCGCCGCTCCTCGGCCCGGCAACCCAGCGACTCTGTAGTACCGCGGTGCACGTATGGTGGTAGGTAATAACCAGACACTCAACTCGATTGCTGGCAGAACTCACACAGTGGCTGGTGCACAGGCTCCTCCCCCAAGCTTTCAATCCCTCCCCACAACTAGGCCAGCCTCACTCTTGTATTCTTATCCAGAGAATCTCATGGACAGAGGAGCCTGGGGGGCTACAGTCTATGAGGTCGCAAAGAGCCTGACACTACTGAGCTTTTGAACACACCATTACCTGCCTGCAGCATCCTAAAGTGAAAATGTTAGTCACTCAGTCATGTCTCTTTGTGACCTTCTGGACTGTAGTCCACCAGGCTCCTCTGTCCATGGAATTCTCCAGGCAAGAATACTGGAGTGGGTTGCCATGCTCTCCTCCAGGGGATCTTCCCAACCCAGGGATGGAACCCACATTTCCTGTGTCTCCTTCATTGGAAAGTGGATTTTTTACCAGCTGAGACATAATACAGCATACAATTAGGTAAAGATATCACATTTTTGAATGATATACTGAAATAAACTAGGAATTATGGCTTAGATTTCAAATCCTTTCTCCACATAATCCAATTGCGAGAGTCTAATCACAGTGATCTGTTTAAAATGCAAACTTGATCATTCACTTGAACTTTTTGGTCCTTTTCATTTTTGTCTTTGGCAGATATTATCCTGTTGTCCTGCCCTAATAACACTGCCTTCTTTATTCCCCAGTGTGTCTCAATATTGAGAAAGAATTTGGTCACCCTTTTTGCAAAGCATCTACTATGTGCAAAGTGCTGGTATAGAACATGTGACCCAGAATTAAACAGTGCTGCTCCCATTTCCTTAGTGAGAGGAAATAATAAGTAGAGCAGAGTTCATAACCTGTCATATAGAAATAAATGATGTGATCAACAGTAAGTCAAAGAGAGATAGAGGGAAGGAGGGAGACAGTTTGAGTATGAGCATTTGTTCACATTTAAATGTTTTTTTTCATGTGTTTATGTACATAAACTCTTGCAGGGGGTGGATTGTCTCCTTCTGAGGTTTGAGAGAGGCTCATATGCATTTGAAATTTCTTCCAGGTGCACTTTTTTTGGATTTTATCTTATTTTTTTTTAAATTTATTTGGCTGTACTGGGTCTTAGTTGTGGCACGGGGGTTCTTGGTTGCAGCATGTGGGATCTAGTTCCCTGACCAGAGATCAAACCCAGGCCCCCTGCATTGGGAATGTGGACTTTTAGCCACCAGACCACCAATAGGATATAAAGTATATTGAAGAGGAGATTTATTTAGGAATTCACTCATAGTTATGAAAGCAAGAAACCTTGCAGTCTGATTTCTCAGTCTGATACTGAGCAGGAGTCTATGGGACTCCAGAGCACAAAGCCTTTCCATGTCCCCCATTTATTAGATTACAGGAAACGGTCTTCGTTCAGCCCCCATGACCTTCCCTGAGCTCCAGTGGGCAGATTCAAGCAGTTGTTAATTAGGGAAGGATGGGAATGCAAGACAAGGGAGAAACGATCAAGAGCAACCTTGGAGCAAGGTCTTGCTGTTGTTTTTCAGTAGCTGAGTTGTGTCCGACTCTTTGCCACCCCATGGGCCGCAGCATGCCAGTCTCCTCTGTCCTCCACTATCTCCCAGAGTTTGCTCCAGTTCATACCCACTGAGTCCGTGATGCTATCTAACCATCTCATCCTCTGCTGCCCCCTTCTTTTGCCTTCAATCTTTCCCAGCATCAGGGTCTTTTCCCATGAGTCAGTTCTTCCCATCATGTAGCCAAAGTATTGGAGCTTCAGCATCAGTCCTTCCATTCAATATTCATAGTTGATTTCCTTGAGGATTGGCTGGTTTGATCTTCTTGCAGTCCAAGGGACTCTCAAGAGTCTTCTTGAGCACCACAGACTCCTACTTACCTCACCACCAACCCATCAGAATGCAAGCCTGTCACTGCCTTGATCCTTATCTGCTACTCCCGACCAAGAGCCCAGACTATAAGACCTCTGCCTATTCCCCATCGAAGGGGGCACAGTTCTTGAGGCGCTAGCCTACTCTGGTACCTCTTTGCTGGCAAAGGAATAAAGTCACTCTTTCTTTCTCTTTCATAACTGTCTTCATCTTTCCACTTGGCATCAGTGCATAGAAAGGCAAGATTTTGACAGCACTATCTGCAAGCTGGAGAAGCAGAAAGCCAGTGGTAAAATTCAGTTCAAGTCTGAAGGCCTGAGCTCTGAGTCCAAGGGAAGGAAAAGGTGGACATCCTAGTTCAAGAAGAGAGAATGGATTCACCCTTCCTTCACTGTTTTGATCCATTTGGCCCTCAGCAGAGTGGATAACATCCCATTCTCACTCCCTGCCACATTGGGGAGGGTGGGGTCTCTTAACTTAGTCTATGGAATCAAATGCTACTTTCTCCTAGAAACATCTTCAGGAACACACTCAGAATTAATACACAACCTGCTACCTGGACATTCCTTAGCCCAGTAATATTGCTCCTTATAATTAAACATCAGATGTTGTATTATCCACCCTACACCAATAGAAACAGAAAAAGGTAACCTAGGTGATTTTATTTTTTAATGTATTATTTTATTTTTTAAACTCTTCTGGGCTTCCCAGGTAGCTCAGATGGTAAAGAATCTGCCTGCAATGCAGGAGACCTGTGTTTGATCCAAGAGTTGGGAAGATTCCCTGGAGAAGAAAATGGCAATCTACTCTAGTTTTTTTCTTGGGAAATCCTAATGGACAGAGGAATCTGGCAGGCTACAGTCCATGGGGTCGCAAAAGAGTTGGACACAACTTAGTAACAAAACAACAAAATACATGGTTGTGGAGGAACTGATACATGGCTGCAGCTTAATGTTCACTCATGATTACTTTCTGCACATCATTGGGGGTATAACTGATTATAAAATTTTAAATTAAAAAAATTTATAGGTGAATAATTCTTTACAGTTTTGTGTTAGTTTCTGCTGTACAACAACATGAATCAACCTTAAGCATACATATACCCCTTGCTTCTTGAGCCTCCCTCCCCCTTTTCCCATCTCAGCCCTCTAGGTCATCATAGAGCACCAGGCTGAGCTCCCTGTGCTATACAGCAATTTCACACTAGCTATCTATTTTACACATGGTAGTGTACATAGGTCTGTAATTTTAAATATTTTAAAACACACATTAAAGAAAGTAAACACAGAGGAAGTTGGTTTCTATAATATTTCTATTTACCAAAGAAATTGAAATTATTTCAGAATGTGGTCCACACCAGAATGAAGGAAAAGTTAAATAACAGTCAGTGAAATAAAGATACTTAAGAGCCTATTTAGAGGGGTTCCCAGGTGATGCTAGTGGGAAAGAACCTGCCTTTTAGGAAATGTAAGAGAGTAGGGTTCGATCCCTGGGTGGGGTAAATCCCCCAGAGGAGGGCATGCAATCCACTCCAATATTCTTGCCTGGAGAATCCCATGGACAGAGGAGCTTGGTGGGCTGCAGTCTATAGGGTCCCAAAGAGTCAGACATGACTGAAGCAGCTTAGCAAATGCACAAAACACTGATTTCTTTGGAATGTCTATTGGCATAGACTTTATAGATTTTTAATAAAGATTTGGACTTTTGCTAATAAAACATTTAAACAGCCTCTACTTTATTGTGTTAAAACATAAGCTTATGGATATTTCTGTATATAGAAGTAATTTTTTTTTTGTAGAATGTATCCTGAGTGAGAGTAAACATTATTTTTTTTTTCTTGGAAGAAAGTTTTTTAAATTTTATTTATTTATTTTAATTTTCTTTACATTATCGTGTTGGTTTTGCCATACATTGACATGAATCTGCCATGGGTATACATGTGTTCCCCTTCCAGAACCCCCCTCCCACCTCCCTCCCAATTCCCTCTCTCTGGGTCATCCCGGTGCACCAGCCCTGAGCATCAAACCTGGGCTGGCAACTGATTTCACATATGATGATTAACATGTTTCAATGCCGTTCTCCCATATCATCCCACCCTTGCCCTCTCCCATAGAGTCCAAAAGACTGTTCTATACATCTGCGTTTCTTTTGCCATCTCGCATACAGGGTTCTTGTTACCATCTTTCTAAATTCCATATATATGCATTAATATACTGTATTTTTGTTTTTCCTTCTGGCTTACTTCACTCTGTATAATAGGCTCCAGTTTCGTCCACCTCAGTAGAACTGATTCAAATGAATTCTTTTTAATGGCTGAGTAATATTCCATTGTGTATATGTACCACAGCTTTCTTATTCATTCGTCTGTTGACGGACATCTAGGTTGCTTCCATGTCCTGGCTATTGTAAACAATGCGGCGATGAACATTGGGGTACACATGTCTCTTTCAATTCTGATTTCCTCGGTGTGTAGAGAGTAAACATTAACATCTTGTTGGAAACTGCTAACACCATAATTATTATCACTCCCAGACACAAATGTATTACATTTTTTCATTTACAAGAGTATCTGACAGTGTCAATAGCCTCAAATTCTCAACTTTGTGGATAAGCTTTCATAAATCTCATCAAAGCCTTTGATCTGAGGGAGGGGTGTGTCTCTGGATTGGGTTGTCCCCTGATTGGGTTGTCTACTTTCTTCTCCTATAAAAGGAGAATTAGAGGCAGAAGTTCCTGCACTTTCTTGCAAGTCACAGGCTGTCTGCATCTCCAGAGTGGTCAGAGGACAGCACTTGGAAGACAGGGAATCCTGCATAGACCAGAGTTCCAAGCCGGCCCCTTCTGGTGAGTGTGGAATCTCTCTTGATTGCAAGAGAGTGTTCATTTATATACTTTTTTTTTTTTTTGCAAAGCCTTTTTAAGTTGGCAGACAATAGCTCTTAAAGAGATTACCTTATTTAAAGTTATTTCCTTGGTGTTAGTGTTAAGAAATACTGCCGACTTTGTATATTTTTGAGTCTGAAGCTTTCTTGGGATAGTAGCCCAGATTTTTTCTTGGCATGCGGGATCTTAGTTCCTAGACCAGGGATCAAACCCATGCAGTGGAAGCCTGGAGTCTTAACCACTGGACCACCAGGGAAATCCCAGGTCGTACATATCTATATTTTAAAAACAAAATCACTATAAAGTAGAAGTAGTATTTGACTGTTCTTTAAATAGTTCTCTCTGAGAAGTTGTTTTACACACCTTATGTTCGGTTTTTCTTTCTTTTAAAAAATTCAGTTCTTTGCTTCAAGAACTATTTGAGCTGATTGCTTCAAGTAAGTCCTCAGTTTGGCCTTCTGTAATTTCTTCATCAACAATTGTCATTAATTTTTTCTCCCTTCTTACTTCTCTTCCACCATATCTCCTTCTTTCTCTGTCTCTGTGTTGGCCTTATTGATGATCACAGCACTTAATTATACCTAAAGCTATAGTAGATATGGGCGTCTCAGGTAGCTCAGCTGGTAAAGACTCCGTCTGTAATTGCAGGAGACCACAGTTCAATTCCTAGGTCAGGAGATTTCCCTGGAGAAGGGATAGGCTACCCACTCCAGTATTGGGCTTCCTTGGTGGCTCAGACTGTAAAGAGCCTGCCTGCAATGTGGGAAACCTGGGTTTGATCCCTGGGTTGGGAAGATGCCCTGGAGGAGAGCATGGCAACCCATTCCAGTATTCTCCAGTATTGCCTAGAGAATCCCCACGACAGACTAAGCACAATAGTAGATATTATTTAGTCTATAACCTTTTTTACTCATTGAAAGTGAAGTCACTCAGTCGTGTCTGACTCTTTGTGACCCCATGGACTGTAGCTCACCAGGCTCCTCCATCCATGGAATTTTCTAGGCAAGAGTACTGGAGTGGGTTGCCATTTCCTTCTCCAGGGGATCTTCCCGATCCGGGGATCGAACCTGGACTCCCGCACTGCAGGCGCATTAGGATTCAAATAAACTGGGGCAGTGACTTTAAGTTAAACTCAAGGGTTTTAGTCCACACTGTGGCATATAATTGTTGTTCAGTTGTTAAGTCATGTCTGACTCTTTGCCACCCCATGGATGGCAGCACGCCAGGCTCTCCTGTTCTTCACTATCTCCCAGAGTTTGCTCTAATTCGTGTCCACTGAGTTGGTGATGCCATCCAACCAGCTCATGCTCTGTCATCCCCTTCTTCTCCTGCCTTCAATCTTTCCCAGCATCAGGGTCTTTTCAATCTTTTCTTCAGATCAGGTGGTCAAAGGATTGGAGCTTCAGTTTCAGCATTAGTTCTCCCCATAGATGCTTTGTAAATGGGATGATCAAGTAATTTCCCCTCCAAACTTGGACTTCTAGATCAATATTCAGGGATAGTGTTAATAATTATGACAGGACAACAGAAATAAAATTAAAAATTTTAGTTTCTCCCTTTAAAAATATCTTCTGAAGATAGAAATGGTAGATTTAAATGAAAGGGTGTACTGATTAGGTTTACATGTTAGCCAGATTATGATGATTAGAGGTTAAAAGTTTAGAAAGTATTCTTTTTGAGTTTGAACAGTCTTTTTCAAAAAATATATCTGAGCCCAGTCTAAGGGCAAAGTGAATAAGTGAGTCTGTCAATGTAAACTGCTAAGGTATACTACTCTTCCCTTTATGAGGCATTCAACTTAGTGAGAAAATGAAGATAAAGAGATGATGTGCCTGTGAGCTAAGTTGCTTCAGTCCTGTCTGACTATTGTGAACCCATGAACTGCAGCCTGCCAGGCACCTCTGTCCATGGGATTCTCCAGGCAAGAAAACTGGAATGGATTGCCATGTCCTTCTCCAAGGGATCTTCCCAACCCAGGGATCGAACCTGTGTTTCTCACATCTAACCTGCATTGACAGGCAGGTTCTTTACCACGAGCACCACCTGGGAAATCTGGATAGTACACGTACAATTCAAAATTGGAAACGTTAATAAGGAAAGTGCAATATTAATCTTAATGACTGGATCAGGAAAGATCATTGTGTTAAATGGTGTTTTGCAGGAACAGGTGCCCAAGATAGATTTGAGGGCTCCAGAGGCAGCGGCTCTGGAGGTCTGAGCCGCATCACCGACTCCTTGTGGAGGTTCCTAGACCTGCCGTTCCTGGGGCAGTAGAGAGCCTCACCCCGCAGTAGAGACCTGCCGGGTCTCTGTTCATCCCGCGAGATCTTGCGTTAACCTCGGCTACTGGCTGCAGCGAGTGAATCCGCGATGGAGAAAACTGTGAAATCTGTTCCTGTGAAGAGGGGAAAGAAAGAAAACGAGCAAATCCGCAAACTCTTCATTGGTGGCTTGAGCTCTGAAACCACAGAAGAAAGTCTGAAGAACTACTACCAGCAGTGGGGAGAACTCACAGACTGTGTAGTCATAAGGGGCCTAGCCAGTCAAAAATCAAGAGGGTTTGGTTTTGTTACTTTCTCCTCTGTGGCTGAGGCGGATGCAGCCATGGCGGCAAGACCTCATTCCATTGATGGGAGAGTGGTTGACCCCAAACGTGCTGTTGCGAGAGAGAAGTCTGAAAACCACGGGTCGCTTGTCACTGTGAAGAAGCTGTTCGTTGGTGGAATTAAGGAAGATACCGAGGAGCATCATCTTAGAGAGTACTTTGAGAAATATGGAAAAATCGATGCCATTGAGATCATTACTGATAGGCAGTCGGGCAAGAAAAGAGGCTTTGGATTTGTGACTTTTGATGACTATGATCCCGTGGATAAGATAGTGTTGCAGAAACACCATACCATCAATGGTCATTGTGCAGAAGTTGGGAAGGCTTTGCCGAGAAAGGAAATGCAGGAAATTCAAGGTTCTAGAAGTAGAAAAGGAGGCCCCTTTGGTTTTAGTGTTTCTTCTGGTGGTGGTGGAAATTTTGGACGAGGACCAGGAACTAAATTTAGAGGAGAAGCTGATGCATATGGAAATGGTCCCAGATCTAGGGATGGCTGTCATGGGTATGGAGGAGGACTTGGAGGTGGCAATTTTGAAGGTTACCCTTGTTATGGAGGAGGAGGTGGAGAATATGGTGGTCAAGGTCCTAGGTATGGCAACCAGTGGGAGTCCTCTGGAGGTGGTTATGGCAATAATTTTGGAAATTACAGCCAGCAACCTTCTAATTACGGTCCAATGAGAAATGGAATCTTTGGTGTTGGCAGGAACATGGCGGCCCCATACGGTGGAGAAAATTATGGCCCAGGAGGGAGTGGAGGAAGTGGAGGTTATGGAGGGAGAAGTGGATATTGAGCTTCTTCCTGTTTGCCCTGGGCTTCATTGTCTGAATTGCAGAAAATGAGAGCCCAGACATAATAGAACAGTTTCAGGTTATTAAAATAAGGGCATTAAGGAAACTCTTATCTGTCATGAATAAATATTTAGTGATGTGTCAGAAGACCTCAGAGCAGGTTCAAAGTCATTTTTGTGAATGGACTGGATTATTTAAACACATTACCTTCCTGTGGAGGAAAAATTGTGAAAAAAAAAAACTGACTTTGAGACAGTTTCCTAGCTTCTTAATTGTTTCTTTCTAGTGAGAGTATAGAAGTATTCCTTCTTTGATTATGTTAAATGTGTAAATTTCAGGTGACATGTGAAACCTTTTAAATGGTTTTCCTCAAAGTTTTGAAACTATTAGCCAGAATCAGCACAATAGATAGAATGTTGTTTCTTTAAAACTTTATGTCTGTAGAGTTAAGAAGCAGTTGTACTTTTATGATTTAATAAAATAATTCTAAAAGGAAAGCAGTTGTAATTTGTCCTTTTTCATTTATAACTTTTTCACTTTAAAATTTTTATCTTAAGTAATTTTTTTCTACTTTTATGAGGTATTATTGATACATACTATTTAATTTACTGTTTATTTTTAGTGGCTTCCCAGGGGACATAGTGGTAAAGAATCCACCTGCCAATGCAGGAGACATGGATTCAATCTCTGGGTGGGAAAGATCCCCTGCAGAGGGAAATGGCAAGACACTCCAGTATTGTCAACTGGGAAATCCCTTGGACAGAGGAGCCTGGAGGCTTTAGTCCATGGGGTCCCAAGAGTTGGACATGACTTAGCGACTAAACCATCAGACCACTATCACCCATTTATTTAGGCTGCACTGGGTCATTGTGGAGCTTGGATGCTTCTTTTGTTGTAAAGCGCCAACTCTAAGGTGCATGGGCTCTCTACTTGAGGCACACAGGTGCAGTAGTTGCAACAGATGGGCTTAGTTGTCCTGCAGCATATGGGACAACCCCTGCATTGAAAGGCAGATTATCAACCACTGGGTCAATAGGGAAGACCCTATACTATTTAAAGTGTATACTCTAATTATATGACATATCATGAAATAATTACCACAATAACTTTATGTAAAATCCATCATTTCACACAGAAAATGTTTTGTTCTTGGAGATGAGAATTCTTAGGATTTACTTTCTTAACAACCTACAATGTTAACTATAGTCATCATGTTGTATGTTACATCCCTTGTTGTTCATTCGCTGAGTCATGTCTGACTCTTTGCAACCCTATAAACTGCAGCATGCCAGGCTTCTCTATTATCTCCCCGAGTTTCCTCAAATAACATATACATTGAGTCAGTGATGCCATCCAACCATCTCATCCTCTGTTGCTGCCTTCTCTTGCCCTCAATTTTCCCAGCATCATGGTCTTTTCCAATGAGTCAGCTCTTCGCATCAGGTGGCCAAAGTATTGGAGTTTCAGGTTTAGCATCTGTCCTTTTGATGAATATTCAGTGTTGATTTCTTTTGGGATTGACTGGTTTGATCTCCTTGCAGTCCAAGGGACTCTCAAAAGTATTCTCCAGCAACACAGTTCGAAACCATCAATTCTTTGGTGCTCAGCCTTCTTTATGGTCCAACTCTCGCATCCATACATGACTACTGGAAAAAGCATAGCTTTGACTAGATGGATCTTAGTTGGCAAAGTCATGTCTCTGCTTTTAAAAACAGTCAAGGCTTGACATTGCTATTCTTCCAAGGAGTATGTATCTTAATTTTGTGGCTGCAGTCACCATCAGAAGTGATTTTGGAGCCCCCCCAAAATAAAGTCTCTCACTGTTTCCATTGTTTCCCTGTCTATTTTCCATGAAGTGATGGGACTGGATGCCATGATCTTTGTTTTTTGCGTGTTGAATGTTAAGCCCTGTTCCTTCTCTTTCACCTTCTTCAAGAGGCTGTTTAGTTCCTCTTTACTTTCTGACATTAAAGTGGTATGATCTGCATATCTGAGGTCATTGATATTTCTTCTGGCAATCTTGATTCCAGCTTGTGTTTCATCCAGCCAGGCATTTCTCATGATGTACTCTACATTGAAGTTAAATAAACAGAGTAACAATATACAGTCTCGATGTACTCCTTTCTCAATTTTGAACCAGTCCATTGTTCTGTATCTTGTTCTAACTGTTGCTTTTTGTCCTGCATACATGTTTCTCAGGAGGAAGGTAAGGTAGTCTGTTATTCCCATCTCTTTAAGAATATCACACAGTTTGTCATGGTTGACACAGTCAAAGGCTTTAGCATAGTCAATGAAGCAGAAGTAGATGTTTTTTTTTTGGGAATTGTCTTGCTTTTTTCTATGATCCAGGGTATGTTAGGCAATCTGATCTCTGGTTCCTCTGCCTTTTCTAAATCCAATTTGACATCTGAAAGTTCTTGGTTCACATACTGCTGAAGGCTAGCTTGAAGGATTTTGAGCAAAATCTTGTTGGCATGTGAAATGAGTGTAATTGTATAGCACTTTGAACATCTTTTGGCATTGCTTTTCTTTGGGATTGGAATGAAGACTGATCTTTTCCAGTCCTGTGGCCACTGCAGAGTTTTCCAAATTTGCTGGCACGAGTGCAGCACTTTAACAACATCATATTTCAGGATTTGAAATAGCTCAGCTAGAATTCCATCACCTCCACTAGTTTTGTTCATAGCAATGCTTTCTAATCCTTTGTTTAATGCAATGCTTCACACTCTAGGATGTCTGGCTCTAGGTGAGTGACACACCATCGTGGTTAACTGGGTCATTAAGGTCTTTTTTGTATAGTTCTTCTGTGTATTTTTGCCATATTTTTTTAATCTCTTCTGCTTCTGTTAGGTTCTTGCCTTTTTTGTCCTTTATTGTGTCTATCTTTGTATGAAATGTTCCCTTGGTATCTCCAATTTTCTTAGAGATCTCTAGTCTTTCCCATTCTATTGTTTTCATCTATTTCTTTGCATTGGTCATCTAAGAAGGCTTTCTTATCTCTCCTTGCTATTCTCTAGGACTCTGCATTCAGTTGAGTATATCTTTCCCTTTCTCCTTTGCTTTTCTTTTCTCAGCTACTTGTAAGACCTCCTCAGACAACCACTTTGCCTTGTTGCATTTCTTTTTCTCGGGGATGGTTTTGATCACCACCTCCTGTACAATGTTAGGGACCTTCGTCCATAGCTCTTTAGGCACTCTGTTTATCAGATCTAATCCCTTGAATCTATTTGTCACTTCCATTGTATAATCTTAAAGGGTTTGATTTAGGTCATAACTGAATGGCCTAGTGATTTCCCTTACTTTCTTCAATTTGAGCCTGAATTTTGCAATAAAGAGCTGATGATCTGAGCCATAGTCAGCTTCAGGTCTTGTTTTTGCTAACCGTATAGAGCCTCTCCACCTTTGGCTGCAAAAAATATAATCAATCTGATTTTGGTACGGACCATCTGGTGATGTCCATATTTAGCCTCATCTCTTGTGTTGTTGTTGGAAGAGAGTGTTTGCTATGACCAGTGCATACTCTGGGCAAAACTCTGTTAACCTTTTCCCTGTTTCATTTACCTTTTCCCTGCTTCATATACTCCTCTAAGGCCAAATTTGCCTGTTACTCCAGGTATCTTTTGACTTCCTACTTTTGCATTCCACTCCCCTATGATGAAGAGGACATCTTTTTGGTTTTAGTCCTAGGAGGACTTGTAGGTCTCATAGAATAGTTCAACTTCAGCTTCTTCAGCATTAGAGGTTGGGGCACAGAGTTGGATTACTGTGATGTTGAATGGTTTGCCTTGGAAACAAACAGAGATCATTCTGTTATTTTTGAGGTTGCACCCAAGAACTGCATTTTGGACTCTTTTGTCGACTATGAGGGCTACTCCATTTCTTCTCAAGGATTCTTCCCTTTAGTAGTGAATATAATGGTCATCTGTATTAAATTTGCCCGTTCCCACCCATTTTAGTTCACTGATTCCTAAAATGTCGATATTTACTCTTGCCATCTCCTGTTTGACCACATCCAATTTACCTTGTTTCATGGACCTAACATTCCAGGTTTCTATGCAATAGTGTTCTTTACAGCATCAGAATTTACTTTCACCAACAAGATACAATCACACCTGGGCGTAGTTTTCTCTTTGGCTCAGCCTCTTCATTCTTTCTGTAGCTATTTCTCCACTCTATCCCTGTAGAATATTGCGCACCTACAAACCTGGGGGGGTTCATCTTTCAGTGTCATATCTTTTTGTCTTTTCAAACTGTTCATGGGGTTCTCAAGGTGAGAATGCTGAAGTGATCTGCCATTCCCTTCTACAGTGTACCATGTTTTTAGCAGGGACATGCCCTTCAGCTGCTCAGTGTAGCTGGATGAAATGCCTTGTACTTTGGTTTTCCCACTGCCGGTCCTCAGTGAGCATTTAAACCTTCACTGGCCATTGGGAGTCAGTCAAGATGTGGCCAGGGTTTGAGGCAAAGGCGCTGTTGGAGTGGCTGAAAAGGGGGTCTGGGGAAGGCTGGAACTGACATTGGAGGATGCCTAGGAGTTGAGGGCACCCCCACCTCACTGCTGCCGCTGGCTACCCTGGAGTCAATCCCCTGCCTGGGAGCTGTTGTCCACCAGTGGAGCTGATAAGCTGCCCGGGAGCTGACTGTATCCTGGCTTTTCCACTGTCGTTGGTTGCCCTAGTACTTTCTTCTTAACTAGAAGTTTCTACCTTTTGGCAACATTCATTCTATTTCTCCACCCATAAATTCCCCACCTCTGGTGGTATCTTTAACTTTGAGATTGAAAAGGAAATTTTAAGTTCATCATATAAATGAGATCCTATAGTATTTGTTTTTCTCTGACTTATTTCACTTAGCATGGTGCCCTCAAGAGATTATCCACGTTGTTGGAAATGGCATGATTTCCTTATTTTTTTATGGTTGAACGGTCTACGATTATACATGTATATATATGTGTATGCATATATGTATATGAGCATGTGTATACATACATGTATATACGCATAAAATGTAAAATTACATTTTCTTCATTCATCTTTTGATAGATATTTAGGGTAATTTCCATGTCTTGGCTATTGTAAATAATGCTGCAGTGAACATGGACTATTCAGGATAATGACTTTTGTTTTGTTCAGATATATACC
Organism: Antilocapra americana; assembly: GCA_007570785.1. Taxonomy (NCBI): domain Eukaryota; kingdom Metazoa; phylum Chordata; class Mammalia; order Artiodactyla; family Antilocapridae; genus Antilocapra; species Antilocapra americana. The sequence continues at coordinate 429,820 of ML663012.1, read as the reverse complement.
CAGAAGTGGAGTTGAAATAGAGCGAGTCCCTATAGTCCTTCCCATCCCCCTACTCCATGACCTCAACTTGCCTATTATCTGTGAAAAGAAAAACTTTTCAGAAGAATAAGTTTAATCATAGAAGTGAGAAAATGCAGAAGCAAAGAAAAACAGTCAAATAGGACAAAACAGTAATAGTTTAGTCATTAAGCATAGTCAAGGAACTTTAGTTCCTTCTCAAGGGCTATAGATACTATTTTGAGCCATATTCTGAGCTGCCTTGTAGATACTGAAATTCCCACCAAGTAAAATAGGTTAACTGCATGATGCCCAGACTGGAGCCACGACAGAAGCTGCCACAATTGTGAGCATTGGCCTTAAGGAAATGGGAACAAACTGACCCTGGAACTTAAAATTAACTGTGTTTAAAACAACCAAGATGATGCTGGCCAGACCACTGGCGACCAATTTCAAGATTATTGTCAGAGCTGACTGCTGTTTCTACATGTAGCCCCATTCTTCTGCCTATATACTCTCTTGCCCCATGATTGTCAAGGAGGGAGTTGCCCTTTGGACAAGAGTATGACCCTAGTCACTGGCATCCAAAATAAAGCAAACTTCCCCTTCCATCAACCTTGTCTCTTTATTGGCTTTTGAGCAGTGAGCATCTGGACCCCACTTTCAGTTACAGTTTGATGAATTCTGACTCCAATTATATCTTAATATGATCCAAATTACAATGTTGTCCTATCTCTTTGACTTTTATTGTATCAGAAGGAATAAATTCTCAGCACAAAACTGTTTTTTTTTAAAAAATTAAACCTGTGGAAGACATTTAAATTATAACTGATATTAATGAATTAAGTAACTAAGAAGGTTTTGATTCCAAGAAAAGGCTGATTTAGTATGCTGCAAGACAGTTCAAGAGCAAATATTCAAGCAAAAGCACAGAGTGAAAAATAGACAAGACAGAGATAAAAGATGAGTGGGAAGTGATGAAGAGTGGAGCAGAGAGAAGGTGGGAGGAACTGATATCATAAGTGAAAACATACACAAGCACATTCCAAATGGATGAAAGACATCAACCCACAGATGTAACTCAATGTTCTCTGAGCAAAAAGCAAAACTAAACTAAAACACAGAGGAGAGAACGAGATACACTACGGTCTCAGTGCCAAAGTTAACGTAAAAAATTTTTAGAGATTTTAGAGATAACAGAATCTAATTGGTGATGCCTAGACATAAATACAAACGAAGATTCATAGCAATACAGGACCTTTCATTTTAGAAAATACTTTAATTTCTCTTTTTTTTTTCATTTTTGGCTGTGCTGGGTCTGCACACGGGCTTCCCTCCAGGGGCAGCATGTGGGCTTCTCTTGCTGCAGTCCGTGGGCTTCTTGTTGCAGTGCAATGGGCTTCTCTTGTTACAGATCATGGGCTCTGGAGTGAGAGAGCAGTAGTTGCGGCCCAAAGGCTTAGTTGACCTGTGGCATAGGAGATCTTAGTTCGCTGACCAGGGATCTAACCGGAGTCCCCTGTGTTGGAGGATGGATTCTTTTTCTTATATATTTTTCTTTCTTTCTTTTTGGTTATGCTGAGTCTTCATTGCTGTTGCGGGCTTTTCTCTAGATGCAGCGAATGGGGGCTACTCTCTAGTTGCGGTGCTCGGGCTTCTCACTGTGGTAGCTTCTCATTTCGGAGCATAGGCTCTAGGGCACAGGCTCAATAGATGTAGTGCACCAGCTTAGTTGCTCTGAGGCATGTAGGCCCTTCCCAGATCATGGATCAAACCCATGTCTCCTGCATTGGCAGGAGGATTCTTTACCACTGAGCCACCAGGGAAGTCCCAAGAACCTTCTTAATGTGCTAAAATAAATCTCATGTCAAGACAAAATTCTATACCCAGCATCAAAATGGTCCCAAATAAAGATGTCTGAAAAACTTAAAGTGAAGTATTTCATTGTAAGTAGCCTTGAATTAGACAAAATACTAGAGAGTATTATTAAGTCCAAAGGACAATAATTCCAAGCTGAAAACTAGGAATGCAGGAAAGAATAAAGAGTCAATAAAAGAGAATTTAAAATAAATATCAATGAATTTTGCTTTATAAACAGTTCAAGAAATATGTCATGGAGGTTAAAATATATGTAGAATTAAAATGCATGCCAGCAGTAATAGAAAAGCCAGGAAAGTTAAAATGAAATTGAAAGTATTGTAAGAGTTTAGCTTTGAGAAAAGTGGTAAAAATGATTATCTGTATTTGTTGTTTAGTCACTAAATTTTGTCCAACTCTTTTGTGATCTCAGGGACTGTAGCCCACCAGGCTCCTCTGTTCATGGGATTTCCCCAGCAAGAATACTGGAGTGGGTTGCCATTTCTTTCTCCAAGGGATCTTCCCCATTCAGGAACCAAACCTGCTTGACAGGTGGATTATTTACCACTGAGCCACCAGGGAAACTCAATTATCTGTATTGAGATACAGAAAATTAAATGAAGGAATCATAATTTAATTCATAATACTCATTAATTCATAAGTTAATGTAATCACAAATATTTGTATATGAAAATAACAAGTTTATACAGGGAACAATGTGATAATGAAAGAGTTAAGTCATAGTCAGTGAAGTAAAGAGTTTAGGGCAAAGGGTAGGGAGAGTCAGATGGGTGAAGTAATTTCGTATTTATTAGTAATTCTCCCAGGTGGTGCTAGTGGTAAAGAACCAGCCTGCCAATGCAGGAGACATGAGACTCAGGTTTGATTTGGGTCGGGAAGATCCCCTGGAGGACATGGCAACCCACTCTAGTATTCTTGACTGGAGAATCCCATGGAGACAGAGGAACCTGTCAGGCTACAGTCCATGGGATCACAAAGAGTCAGACATGACTGAACCGACTGAGCATGCAGGTGGAACACAAATGAACAGAACTCAATTCTCTGGCATGACTGCGGGATGCAGACATTCCAGATTTGTTAATACAATTTGGGCATTAATTACTGATAAACATGTGAAAAGTCTCTATTTTATTGTGTTAATACATGAATTTATGGATATTTTCCAAAAATAAAGCTTTTAACACTTAAACTTTAAACAGATATAGTACTGTACCTCAATGAGATAATGGAGGTCAAAGCCATTGTGGTAATCATTTCATGATATAGATGTCATACCATTATACTATTACATACACTTTAAACATCTATATTCTGTGTGTGTGTGTGCTAAGTCACTTCAGACTCTTTGCAGCCCTATGGACTATAGCCCGTCAGGCTCCTCTGTCCATGGGATTCTCCAGGCAAGAATACTGGAGTGGGTTGCCCTGTCCTCCTCCAAGGAATCTTTCTGACTTAGGATTGAACCAGCGTCTCCTGCAACTTCTGCACTGCAGTCAGATTCGTTACCGCTGAGCCACGGGGGAAGCCCAAACATATATAGTACTGTATGTCAACTGTGGGTCAATGATATCTCATGAAATCAGAAAAAAAACTGTTATGAAAAAAATTAAAAGTACAAAAAAGTATAAATCAAAGAGGACAAACAATTGGTTTTCTTCAGAATTATTTTATTGACTCATAAATGTACACCTGCTTCATAACTACCCTGTAAAATTTAGGGAACAACGTTATGCCTCATTACAACATACTCCTGGCTAACAGCTTTTCCATACCTGAGAAAAATCTTACAAAAGTTTTCACATGATCAAAATAAGGATGCTTCTACACTCTGACAAAGACCACTAAAAAAAAAAAAATTAAGCTAAGAAACTGTCTCAAAGGCATTTTCTATATGGTTTTGCCTCTGCAGGAAGGTAATGTTCTCAAACAATCCACTCCATTCACCAGTGGCTCTCTGCAGCTGCTCTGGTGTCTTCTGCCACATCACTGCATGTTCCATCGCCTGAAGCTCTCCTGTTACCTCTGGGCTCTCATCCTCTGTTATTTAGACAGTGAGTGAAAGTCACTCAGTCATGTCTGACTCTTTTCAACCCCATGGACTATACAGCCCATGGAATTCTCCAGGCCAGAATAACGGAGTGGGTAGCCTTTCCTTCCTCCAGAGGATCTCTGCAACCCAGGGACTGAACCCAAGTCTCCCAAATTGCAGGCGGATTCTTACCAGCTGAGCCACAAAGGAAGCCCATGGCAAACAGGAAGAAGCTCAATATCAGCTTTGCCCTCCCAACCCCCACTTCCTCCACTGCATCCTCGACCAGAGTTTCAGTCTGTAAGTTTTCCCCACTGCTGGCAGTAGTTCCTCAGACTTTCTTCTGTGGTTTCAGACTCAGTTGCTTCAGCTCAATTCCCCATAGCTGAAGGAGATGAGAGAGTTCTCAGCGAAGAATGTAGGTCTGAATTGTTCCTAGCTCTGTGGTGAGAACCTAAGGTGCTCTAGGAAAATACCTCTAGGAGCATCTCCACGAAGACCCAGCGATGCTGCTATGGCCTCTCAGCTCCTGTCTCCCTTGAATCAATCCTGAGCGATTTTCCATCTTCCTGCAAAACATATCAGTTGAAGAGAGTGCCCTTTCCAGACAATCATCAAAATTAATATTCCATTTTCTCTATTAGTTCTCAAACTGTGAACTGCATATGTATTATCATCTCCTCCTTTTATGTTGATTTTTTCACCTAGTTGAATACCCAGTGAAAAGAAGAGTAATGTGGACTTTAACGGTTCACACTGACATACTTCATACTTACTTATTCACTTTGCCTTTAGAAGGAGATCAGGTATATTTTGTTGAAAGGAAGTATTAAATCTCCAAAAACACTTTCTAAAGTTTTCTCTGAAAGTCACTCAACCTCAGTTATATCATGATACCACCTCTTTGGTGGGAGACTGCAGTCAACTGTCACTATGATTTTAACATCCTTTCTCTCTTAATCCATTTAAGACTCTAATCTTAATAATCTACTTAAAATGTAAACCTAATCACTGTACCCTTTCTTTTACAACCCATCACTTCTGTCTTCAGAGGATGTTTTTAGAGGGAGAAAATAAAAACATCTTAATCCTGTTGTCCTGCCATAATTATTAACACAATCCCTTTCAACACCCAGTATTTCCCAGCTTGGAAAGAAAATCACGTGATCCTCACGTTTACATTTTACACCTATTACATGCCAAGTCGTAGACTAAGATCCGTGATTTAAAATTTCACTGAACAAAGTTGTTGGCCCAATTTATTTGAATCTTCATAAGAGATTTGTTTTACTCTAATCCTAGATTTATTTAACTCTACACAATAAAGAACTACCACATCATCTAAAATGCCACAAAGCTACAAAACCCAAGACAGAAAATAAATAGTACTACTGTACAATAAAAACCAAAAAAGCAATGTACACATTGCCAGAGTAGCCTGCAGGACCATGAATAGCAACACAACTGCCCCTGGTAGGGGTGGTTCTGTATGACTTGGCAGATCTGGCTAGCAACTTACCAATTTCAGAGAAAGGGAGGGGAGTGTGTGTGTGTGTGTGTGTGTGTGTGTGTGTGTGTGTGTGT
>ML663012.1:258802-370151 GCA_007570785.1 Antilocapra americana | reverse complement strand
CTTGCTTTGGGAAATCCCATGCACAGGGAAGCCTGGTACATTGCAGTCCATGGGGTCACAAAGAGACATGACTGAGCCTGCACACACGTCTTTCTTTACAAACTTAAAAAAAAAATTGGAGTATAGTTGCTTTACAATGTTGTGGTTCTTTTGTACAATGAAGTGAATCAGCTATACATATATCCCCTCCCTCTTGAGCGCCCCTCCCATTCCTCTAAGTTATCACAGAGCACCAAGCTGAGCTCCCTGTGCTATACAGCAGCTTCTTCTGCCGACCCTTTGTGACCCCATGCTCTGTAGCCTGACAGGCTCTCCTCTATTCTGCAGGAAAGAATACTGGAGAGGGTTGTCATGCACTCCTCCAGGGGATCTTCCCAACCCAGGGATCGAACCCAGGTCTGCCACATTGCAGGCTTATTCTTTACCAGCTGAGCCACCAGGAAGCCCAAGAATACTGGAGTGGGTAGCCAGGGAAGATGGATCCGCAATGCAGATCCACACTGCAGGCAGATTCTTTACCAGCTGAGTTACCCAGTAAGCCACAGCAGTGTCCTACTAGCTACCTATGTTACAGACCATAGTGTATATATCATTTCTACTTTCCCAGCTTCTCACTCTCCCCTTCATTCTTCCCCAACTGTGTTCACATGTCCATTCTCTATATCTGCGTCTCAATGTCTGCTCTGCAAATCAGACAACACTGAGAGACAAAGCATGGAAAATCAGTGGCATTTTTCTAGATCCCACATATGTTCATTAATATATGATATGTGCTTTTCTCTTTCTTCACTCAGTATGACAGACTCTAGGTCCATCTCAGTTCAGTTTGTTTTTTTTGTTTGTTTTTTCTTTATATTATCCCATTGGTTTTGCTATACATTGACATGAATCCTCCATGGGTATACATGTATTTCCCTTCCAGGACCCCCCTCCTACCTCCCTCCTGATTCCATCCCTCAGGGTCATCCTGGTGCACCAACCCTGAGCACCCTGTATCATGCATCAAGCCTGGGCTGGGGATTCATTTCACATATGATAATTTACATGTTTCAATGCCATTCTCCCATATCATCCCACTCGTGCCCTCTCCCATAGAATCCAAAAGACTGTTTATACATCTGTGTCTCTTTTGCTGTCTCGCATACAGGGTTATCGTCACCATTTTTCTAAATTCCATATATATGTATTAGTATACTGCATTGTTGTTTTTCCTTCTGGCTTACTTCACTCTGTATAATAGACTCCAGTTTTGTCCACCTCAGTAGAACTGATTCAAATGTATTCTTTTTTATGGCTGAAAAATATGGAACGCTTCACGAATTTGCATGTCATCCTTGCACAGGGGCCATGCTAATCTTCTCTGTATCATTCCAATTTTAGTATATGTGCTGCCGAAGCGAGCACATCATCTCAGTTCAGTTTGGTTCAGTCACTCAGTCATGACTGACTCTTTGCAACCCAATGGACTGCTGCAAGCCAGGCTTACCTGTCCATCACCAACTCTCAGAGTTACTCAGCCTCATGTCCATTGAGTTGGTGATGCCATCCAAGGATCTCATCCTCTGTCGTCCCCATCCACATTGCTACAAATGACCCATTGTTGTTCCCTAATGGCATCTCGTCCCATCACTTCATGGGAAATAGAGGCAGAAACAGTGGAAACATTGTCAGACTTTATTTTTTGGGGCTCCAAAATCACTGCAGATGGTGATTGCAGCCATGAAATTAAAAGACGCTTGCTCCCTGGAAGGAAGGTTATGTCCAACCTACATAGCATATTGAAAAGTAGAGACATTACTTTGCCAACAAAGTCTGTCTAGTCAAGGCTATGGTTTTTTCAGTAGTCATGTATAGATGTGAGAGTTGGACGGTGAAGAAAGCTGAGCACTGAAGAATTGATGCTTTTGAACTGAGGTGTTGGAGAAGACTCTTGAGAGTTCCTTGGACTGCAAGGAGATCCAGCCAGTCCACCCTAAAGGAGAGCAGTCCTGGGTGTTCATTGGACGGACTGATGTTGAAGCTGAAACTCCAATACTTTGGCCACCTCATGTGAAGAGTTGACTCATTGGAAAAGACCCTGACGCTGGGAAGGACTGGAGGCAGGAGGAGAAGGGGAGGACAGGATGAGATGTCTGGATGGCATCACCAACTCGATGGACATGGATCTGGATAGACTCCGGGATTTGGTGATAGACAGGAAAGCCTGGCATGCTGCGATTCATGGGTTCGCAAAGAGTCGCACACGACTGAGTGACTGAACTGAACTGAATTGTAAGACAATACTATAATTAAAGATGCTTCAACCAGCCGCAGTTCCCCTTCCCTCAATGGATACCATGGCCATGCAGTATCACATAGGATGATCAAGTGAGTCTTTTTGAAGCCCTGAGGTTTGAATCTATCCCAGATTTTCAGGATGCAGTTCAAAGGAGTGAGGCTGGAACTGTTAGTTCCCATCTGTAAGAGAGAAACAGCAGCATCTAGCGGCCTTTTCTATCAGAGGTGTCCCTCCCTACTCTAGGTGGCTGTTGAGACAGTCTTCCACCTTAACTTCCTTCCCTGGCTGGAGTTAACCTGTCTCTTCCCAGTGCAGATCTCCCACTACCGTCCCTCCTCATTCTACCACCAAGGTGGGATGGAGATGCACTAGGGGTAGACCTAGTGGCATCCCAGATTGATATCCAGTTCCTTACCATTAAAACTACCTGATTTCTGCTACTCCTCTGATGCCACCCCAGGTTCAAGAGAGTAGCCTTTTGGAATGCCTCCCAAGCTAAGACTGCCAGGGGAAGCATCCATCTCCTGCGTGCCTGTGCATAGTCCTTAGTATATTCCTGACCACAGTAGAGCTGGTAAATCATAAAGGACAAACACAAAACTCAAGATGTCCCTTCTGAGTGTCACCACACCAGTATATGTGATAGCAGAAGAGGTGGTGAAGGGCTAGCCATTGAGGAAAAAGTGATTTTTTCCCTTGAGCTCCTAGGGCCAGTCCTTCCAAAGTCACCAGAGAGCCTCCTCTGGTCCACTGCCAAAGGAAAAAACGCACTGCGCTTCCAATCTCACCAGATCCTGGGATTCCTGATCCGTGTCCTCAAAAATCTCATGGCCACCAGCAATACTCCTGTCCACATAGATCGGAGGCACAGCCATGATAAAGACTCACTTTGAGGTCACTAGTCCCTGAGTCAGGCAGCTAGGAGAGGGACTTCTAGCCTGAGACCTTCTGGGAGCTAGAGCTCCACCTAGCGACCGAACATGCTCTTGTCTGTAGTGCATGATAAAACAACCAACAGCATGGATTCCAAGTCCTTTGAAAGTCTATATTCTGACATGTTTGGTTAGTATTTCTAATCCCTCAGGCAGTAGTGAAATGGTCAAAGAGACCAGAAAAGGTGACCGAGGAAGGAAAGTTTGGTCCACACGCTTCACCCATTTCTGGCCTCTCCCCGTGCAGGGACTTTGGGTGCCTCTTGGCATTGGCCGGTCGGTATAAATCTCCAACGAGGCTTCCCTTGGGGCTGCCTCTGGTCATTATGAGACACCACAAAAGCACAGAAGAGGACTCAGTGATTGCTTCATGGCCAATTCCATATCTCATTCATGCTGCTTTCACACACACACACAGGCACACCATAGTAAAGTACTGCAGAAAGTGTGTTTACTAGGAGAACAAAGAACTAGAACTCCAGGCATCTTTACCTTGTCTTGAAGATCCCAGAGGAGCCCCGAAGACGAATGGTTGCTGCTCCAAGCTGTGTGTTATACCAGGATTTGTGACCTCCAGAGGAGAGGATTTCAATCTGGGGTCAGAGACAAGGCTTGATTCTTTGGAGCTTTTTGTGTAGCAAAGTTTTATTAAAGTATAATATAGATAGAGAAAGCTTCTGACATAGACACCAGAAGGAGACAGAAAGAGTGTCTCCTTGCTAGTTTTAAGCAAGGCATTTTATGTCTATTCAGTTCGGTTCAGTCACTCAGTCGTGTCCGACCCTTTGCTGACACCCATGAATCGCAGCACGCCAGGCCTCCCTGTCCATCACCAACTCCCAGAGTTTACCCAAACTCATGTCCATCAAGTCGATGATGCCATCCAGCCATCTCATCCTCTGTCATCCCCTTTTCCTCCTGCCCCCAATCCTTCCCAGCATCAGAGTTTTTTCCAATGAGTCAACTCTTTGCATGAGGTGGTCATAGTTTTGGAGTTTCAGCTTCAACATCAGTCTTTCCAATGAACACCCAAGACTGATCTCCTTTATGATGGATTATGTCTATTAGCCAGCTTCTAATCAGATTAAAAAAAAAAAACACCTCCAGGCTGAGGGAGTTTCACCAGGCCCTCCTCCCACAATATGCATTTTTGAGATAGGATGGCATGATGTCATCCCCGGCCATAAAACAGTTGACATGAACTTTGGTTTGTTGAGCCATTATAAGTCCAAGGTTTGAGAAAAGAAAAAAAGGTTAGTCTTAAGCAGAACTGGTTTTGTCAACAGAGAAGGGGAAAAAAAGTCTGCCCCTTGCAGTTCATTTCCTCCTGCTGCTTGGGGACCTCTGACCTCCCTACCTGTTACCCTCTCAATTCCACAAATAAGGGATATCATATGATATTTCTTCTTCTCTGTCTGACTTACTTCACTCAGTATGACAATCTCTAGATCCACCCAGGTTGCTGCAAATGCATTATTTCATTCTTTTTAATGGGTGAGTAATATTCCATTATATATACATAACACATCTTCTTTATCCACCCCTCTGTTGATGGACATTTAGGTTGCTTCCATGCCTGCGGTTCATGGGGTAGCCACGATAGCAAAGAATCGGGCATGACCAAGCAACTGAACAGCAACAACAAGTCTTGGCTATTGTAAACAGACCCGCGATGAACCCTGGGGTTCAGGGATCCTTTCTGATTATGTCCAGGAGTGAGATTGCAGAGTCATAAGATAGTCCTTGGGATTTCATCTTGTTCTTTCATTTGAAACATACTCCTCAGCCTTCTCATTGTGTTTCACTTTCTCTGTTTGCCCCTATGAAATTGGTTGAAACAGTAACCGTTCCCAGTCCTGAAGGCAAGTCCTTGTTGGGAGTGTCTATATATTGTCTATGTGAGCCCATTTACTTTAGTTGGGAATGGTTCTAAAGTGAGCTTGGAGTGGATCTTCCCCTGGTACACTGGCAGCTGCTGCCTCAATGGGAGGTTGAGCTAGATTCAGAGGAGTTAGACCCAGAGCCAGATGTGAGCTGGGACTTTTCCTAGACTCCATGAAATCATCATGAAATCATGAAATCTTGCCTTGGAAATTCCATGGATGGAGGAGCCTGGTGGGCTACAGTCCATGGGGTTGCAAAGACTTGGACACAACTTAGCAACTAAACAACATGGAGACCCTAACAGTGTCTGATGCTTTTGAACTGTGGTGCTGGAGAAGATGCTAGAGAGTCCCTTAGACAGCAAGGAGATACTGCATTATAATGTTTGCAAAGACAATAGCTCTGCTGTCTTGTTAGGACCAAATCCACATTGCAGAGAGAGCTAAAAACAGAGCAGAGACACAACCTAAAAGATGACACCATCTACAGTCTAGGAAAAATATTCGCTTTGCTGTACAGTGGGGATTCCCTGGTGGCTCAGTGGTAAAGAATCTGCTTGCCAATACAGGAGACATGGGTTCGATCCCTGGGTTGGGAAGATCCCCTGGAGAAGGAAATGGCAACCTACTCCAGTATTCTTGCCTGGGAAACCCCATGGACAGAGGAGCCTGGCAGACTACAGTCCATGGGTCACAAAGAGTCAGAAAGGACTGAGTGACTATAACAACAACAACAAAATCAACTATATTGCAATTAAGAAAATGAAAATGATCTGAATGCATGTGCTTGACAAAGACTCATATGCATCATATAAGCTCAATTCCTGCAAACAATGCTGGAATGTTTAATGAGAGGTGAAATGCAAATGAAAAAGAAACACAAGAAAATAAGCTCAACATTTTTTTTCATAATTGCATTGATCACATTTATTTTATACTCATCTTTTAAACTTATTTCAGTTGCATTATCAGTGTATATTTAACTTGAACAGACACATAGTTTTATAGGTTCTTTGCAAAAAGTGAGCTTATGTCCATACCTTTTCTTAGAGATTAAAAAAAGCACATAAGGAATGAACACGAGATGAGGAGCTGCCTCCAATGATTACCCAGCAATTTAGCTCTGTGGCAGCCACTATCATACTCAAATATCTGGGAAAGAAGAGGTCAGAAAGATGAGAGAATGACCCTCAAAGAAGAAACTGGATGTCTTTCCATCAATTTCTATGGCTTGAGACCAGTCCTAAAGAGATGTGTTAGATTACGCCCAACCCACTTGACTGAACAGGGCTAAGCTGCCACCAATGGTTATGGGAACTGATTCAGAAAAGGGTAGATTTTTGACACAAGACCTGAATGTATTCAACATTTCCCACCAGTGTTAGCAGGCCCTAGAAAACTTATCAGGGAATACAGGAAATCAACTTATTTTGAATAACACTAGTATGGATTCTCCATGTCCTGAATCTAAGTTATAGAATTGTCGCCATCTCTCCGTCTTCTCTTGGTTCTCTAGATAAATCCAAGAATAGTGCCATCTACTCCAGGAAGCTGGATGTCTATGAATTCTATCCATTTAGATAAGGAGCAGAAACCTTGTCCTGTAGCCCACTGACCCACCGCCTTTAAATTTCTCATGTCTTCCCTTTTAGCTTTTTCCCTTTTTGGTTTTTGAATCGTTTTGTTTCTCACTGTCCACTGGCAAAGTTTCTTCTCTGGAGTTTTAATTCCTATGAAATGGCTTCTGCCGTCCTTACTCAGGCCTAGATCAGAGTTGCATCCCCTCCATACAAAATAGAGAGCCACCTCTGGTAAAACTAGGATTTTACTCATCCAGTGAAAATAGATAATGAACAATCAGCAAAATGAGTCTGTTCTTTTTACTCCACCCTCAAGCTCTCTATGAGTCTACTTCCCATCATAGGAACTGCCATTTCCAGATTCAGGTTTTGCTAGGGCACGTTTAGCTGCTTTTACTCAAAGAACTGAGTCAATGAAATACAGACAATATGTCTCTGATCACATCTCCCCATTTCTTCAATGTGTATTTAAATGTCTAAAATATTCCACACGGGATGAATTCATGTAGAAGAACTGGACTTCGGCTAACACCCTTCCCACATTGATCTCTTTGGTTTAGATTTTCGATTTCTGGTAAAAAGTCAGTGACTTCTCAATGCCTCCTTGCATCCTCTACAGTCAGGGTTTCTTTTTATCATGAGTTTGAAGATGTTGAGACAGTTTTGATTTTAGACTGAACGCTTTTCCACATCCGTCACATACAAAGGGCTTCTTTCCAGTATGTATGTGCTTGACAAAGACTCATATGCATCATACATGCTCAATTCCTGCAAACAATGCTTGAATGTTTAATGAGGGGTGAAATGCAAATGAAAAAGAAACACAAGAAAAGAAGCTCAACATTTTAAAAACCACAGTGAAATACCTCTTTCCCCCATGCAAATGGCTAAAAGTCAAAGTACTGATAATATCAAATGGTGTTCAGGAAGTGGAGGAAGTGAAATTCTTCAATATTCCTGGGTTATCGTAAACTATTGCAAACATTTTGGAGTTTCGTCAGTTTCTTTTAAAGTGGATCATTGAAATATGACCTAGCAATTACACTCAAGGTATTTACCGAAGAAAAATGAGACAGGTCGCCACACACACACACAAACACAAATATTATATTAGAATGATCATAGCATCTTTATTCATGGTAGAAAACTGGAAATGACTCAAATAGACATCAACAGGAACATGGATAAACAAATTGTGATATACAATAGTGTGAAATGGCACTTAGCAATAAAAAGGCACAGACTTGCAACATATGCATGAAATGGATGAATTCTACAATCGTGATGAGAGAAACATGGCAGACACCAGGAGTACATAGTGTATTATTCCATGTATATGGACTTTAAGAACTGACAGAATTAATCTGCTGCTATAGAAATCAGAATAATTGTTTCTGGGGTGGAAGACTGGGGATAAATGATTGAAAAGATTATGCAGGAACTTTCGGGAATAATGCAAATACTCCATGTCTTGATTTGATTGATACAGTTGATAGATGTACAAACAAGAGATGTGGGTTCAAAACTGGGTTGGGAAGATTTCCTGGGGGAAGGAAATGGCAATCCACTCTATTATTTTTGCCTTGGAAATTCCATGGATGGGGGAGCCTGGTGGGCTACAGTCCATGGGGTTGCAAAGACTTGGACACAACTTAGCAACTAAACAACAACACAAATACATGTATATGTATTTTGGAAACTCACCAAATTTAAGATCTACATTTCTCTGTGTAAAATAATTGAAAACATTATTCTTAATTATTTGCAAATAGCACTGCAACACTATACAAAATATTATTCAACCTAAGCATACTTTCCGCCAACAATTCTCCTGTAGGGTAAATCAGTTCTCATGGATGATTGAGTCATATGGTTAATTCTTTCTCCAGGGTGATTGGGAGGATGACACGGAAGAGCTTGTCATATTCAGACTGAAGTATTGTTTCTTTTTCCCAAGAAGTTGGATGTTTTCTCCATCTCCATATGTGAATTTGTGGGAGAGACAGAAATATAATTAATGCTGAAATATTCCTGAAAATAATTTTTGAAATCATTTGATGGGAGTTTCATGACAAAAAGATGAGACTCATATTGCAGCACGGATTCCAGGGCAAGTCTGAGTGTTTTTCTTCCAGGCTTAATGTACTTGACTTTGTTTTTTGCATCTCAGAAAGTTGAAGATATGAAAGTAAGCATAAGATGATGAAATCTGGTCCCCTTAACTCACCCATGAGGAGACTGCCCTCAAGTTCACATCCAAATTAATTTCAGAAGTAGGTCTAAAACCAAGGTCTCATAATTACATCTCACCAAAACTCATCCTATTTATCCCTTCATTCATTTTCCTTCATCATTATCAAGTAAAAGAAAAAAAGTGTTTTGTAATGTCTATCACTTCCTTCAAGTACTATTTTGCCAAGGCAACAGTCCTTAAATTATGTCTTTTTTTAAAAAAAAATACCAGTGTTCTACAAAATGTAAAGATGTTCTCTACAGGGAAAAAAAATCCTGGCTAAAGATGTTTGGCAAGTCCCGAGTTCTGTGGCCTCTTTGAAGGTTTACAAAGCACAGGCCTGGTCAAGGCTCAGAGCATACCAGCAGTGAAACACCTGTTTGGCAACTTGTGAAACTCATGGATAAGTATATCTTAGTTACAATAAAACATAAATAAGGAAATGTTTCATTCACATTTTTGTAACGCCAAGGTTTGGACTCAGATTGCTGTTGTTATTTAGTTGCTAAATTGTGTCCAACTATTTTGGGACCCCATGGCCTATGTAGCCTGCCAGGCTCCTGTGTCCATGGGATTTCCCAGGCGAGGATACTGGAGTGGTTTGCCATTTTTTTCTCCAGGAGATCTTCCTGAGCCAGGTATCTAACCCTCATTTCCTGCATTGGCAGGCAGGTTCTTTACCACTGGGCCACTGGGGACGCCCTTGCACTCAGAGACCAATAATCCCAGAAAAACTAAGTCTTTCACTGTGCAGATTTTATGTGGGTAAGTATGCTATTACCCCACCCTAGAGATGCTCAGTGTCAGATATTGCATAGTAAGCTGAGACAGAGATGCTAACAGGTTCCTGTACCAAAAATCAACGTGTGGTCCAGTCACATTATTGGGGGAGGGGCAGACCCAACTGCTGGCAGGTTTGAAGAGAATAATTCAAATTAGGAAACAGCATGGACTAGGAGAGGAAACCATCTTACCACGTGGGTTTGGGTGGTAGAGCTGGAAAGGGTGTAGCTGTCGGACTCTGTCTTTTTATTCATCCTCCTAAGCCACTTTACATACTCATCTCTCACCTGAAAAAGATGGTAAACAAAAATCTTGTGTTTTAATGCTTTCTGGCTATATGCATGGATGCTGTTGAAAAATAGTACTTTCCCCCATTTTTATTTGTAGATGATCCATAGAGGCTATATCAGATAGACTGATCTATGAGTGATTGTGTGTTAGTTGCTCAGTCACGTCCAACTCTTTGTGACCCCATGTACTGTAGCCCACCAGGTTCCTCTGTCCATGGAATTCTTCAGGCAAGAATACTAGAGTGGATTGCCATGCCCTTCTGCAGGGGGTTCTTCCCAGCACAGGGATCAAACCTAGGTCTCCTGTATTGCTGGCAGAGTCTTTACCATCTGAGTCACCAGGGAGGCCCCTGTAAGTGATTACAGAGATATTATTTGTGGATCAGCCTATGCATCTTTATGCTAATGATAACACAGCATTTATATTACCCTTAAGAGCATGAGCAGTTTTCTGTAACCACTGAGAATTGCTTCCTCCTCTCAATGTTGTTATTGATGTTCAGTTGCTAAGTCTTATCCCACTCTTTGAGACCCCATGGACTGCAGCACACCAAGTTTCCCTGTCCTTCAATATTTCCTGGGATTTGCTCAAACTTACATCCATTGAGTCAATGATGCCATCCAACTATCACATCCTCTGTTGCCCCTTTCTCCCCCTGCCCTCAATCTTTCCCAGTATCACGGTCTTCCAATGAGTTGGCTCTTTGCATCAGGTGCCAAAGTATTGGAGCTTCAGCTTCAGCATCAGTCCTTCCAATGTATATTCAGGGTTGATTCCTTTAGAATCTCCTTGCTGTCCAAGGGACTCTCAAGAGTCTTCTCCAGCACCACAGTTTGAAGCATCAATTCTTCAGTGCTCAGTCTTCTTTATGTTCAACTCTTACATTTATACCTGACTGCATGTCTCTCTGAGATCCATACAACCCCACTGGAGTGAAACCTAGCATTATCTATCTATTTATCAAGTCAGAATGCAGTGCAAAATCACTGCTTAAAAAGTCTATGTGGTCCAGCCAATGCTGGCACCTGTATCTTTGCTACCACCACACTCTCCTACACTCAGAGCACTGCCCTTGCTATGTCTTTGTGTTCTGGAACTGGCAAGGGTTTCCACATCAGCTTTACTTCCCTTCTTTGACTGGTTGTCTCCTACCCACCTTAAGCCTCTCACCGTCAAGTCTAAAGAACCCCTACTTGGTAGTTTAATATCCCCCTGAAAATTTTCCCCATGGTGCAAATCACAGTTGGTTATTCATGTCTAATTATGTTGTTTCCCATTTCTGATTTCTTCACTGTTCAGAAAGCAGCCCCTGGATCCCCCAGAGTCAAGCAAGTAATAATCATTAACATACAATATGAATAGTAAGAAATGGAAACCACTGTCCCCCAAACTTTAGTTTTGCTGCTGTCAGACCCCATATTAATGATCTGAGAAGAATGGGGAAGCTACCATCCAATACTCATTACGGATTCATGAGTTGGGAAACTGGAAAATTGGAAAATGGAAACTTGAACTCCCAAAGGGGAATCAAGATGGTGGAGTGGTAGGATGTGGAACTCACCTCATCCTACAGATACATAAAAAATGTTTCTACAAACAGGGGCTTGAACTCCCAGACTCAGTGGAGAATGGTAGGCTTGGGGAAAATGGGAACACACCATCAGGCAGGAGGGAATCATGTGGGAGAGAAGGGTTAACGCATGAGAGGACCCCAGCTGGGAGCTGGGAAAAAGAGAGGATGGGTCCTATTACCTGCTGACTGAGGAGGCAGTGGACCAGGAATATGTAGAATCCCTGCAGGACATTGGTGATGGTGAAAGCATAGGCGATGATGGATCTGATGGGTTCCTTTATCAGTTCAACGAGAAAGAAGCCAAGGCACCAGGAACAGCCCAAGAGGAAGAGCTGAGCAATGGCTTTAAATGTCAGCATCCTGTTAACACCAAGAAGGAGAGTCACCAGCTCATCACCTTCTCTCTTGAGTAGTATGTTGTCCTGTCTTCAGACCCCATCTGCCTTCCTCTCCAGTTGTTGTTATTTATTTGCTAAATCACATCTGACTCTTTGCAATCCCATGGACTGTAGCCACCAGGCTCCTCTGTCCATGGGATTTCCCAAGCAAGAATACTATAGTAGGCTGCCATTTCCTTCTCCAGCGGATCTTCCCAACCCAGGGATCAAGCCTAGATCTGCTGTATTGGCAGTCAGATTCTTTACCACTGAGCCACCTGGGAAGCCCATTCTCTCCAGTTACTGGTGAAATTTTCTCAAGCCAAGCTGGACTTGGGGAAACTGTGGTTGTGAGTGCAATATTTGGAGGTAATGCTATCATTTTCATTGTAAAAACTCTAATAGATGAACATGAGTTTATTCCATGGGTGTTTTCCTCTAATATGAATGTTTATAACTGGGGTGATATTTTGTGGAGGTGGTAGTTGTTTAGTCGCTAAGTCGTGTCCAACTCTTGTGACCCAATGGACTGTAGCCTGCCAGGCTCCTGTGTCCATGGGATTTCCCAGGCAAGAATACTAGTGTGGGTTGACATTTCCTTCTCCAGGAATGGTATTTTACCATTACTCATTATTTTAATGCAGCAGAATACACAGAACACAAAATTTACTACAACTATATTTAAACATACAGTTCATAGGCATTAAATACATTCACATTGTACTACCAGCAATGCTATCTTTCTACTGAGCTTTTTTTTTCCCCCTGAAAAACTGAAACTGTGTATCCATTAAACAGTAAGCACCCATTTCTTCATACTCTCATCCCTTGGCAACATCAATTCTACTTTCTGGTTCAAAGAATCTTCTCATTAATTTCAAGGTTTCAAATTCATGTGATTTTAATGGTGATTCTCATTTGACACTGGTTCCTAACATGATAGGCAAATCTCTACAGATGACTGTTTAGGGGCTTCCCAGGTGCCTTAGTAGGTAAACAATCTGCCTGCTGATGCAGGAGATGTGGATTTGATCCCTGGGTCAGGAAGATTCCCTGGAAGAGGAAATAGTGACCCACTCCAGCATTCTTGTCTGGGAAATCCCATGGATAGAGAAGCCTGGTGGGCTACTGTCCATGACGTCACAAAGCATTGGTCACCACTTAGTAGCTGAGTATGCATGCATGCTTGAAAAAAAAAATCCTTTAAACTACAACTTATGCTAAACTGTCTAAATCCATTTTACCTTGTGTTTTGTATCTTGGACACATCTTTATTGAGGGAAGAAAGTCGATCTCTCAAAATCCACAGGGTTATCAAATAAAAGATTAAGTTTATCTGAAAGAAAAAAAGGGATACTAACTGTGGACCAATATACAGTCAATTTTTTTATGATGGCCATTCTGACCCATGTGAGGTGAACTACTCATTGCAGTTTTGATCTGCATTTCTCTAATAGTTCATGAGGTTGAGCATCTTTTCATATGTCTCTTGGCCATCTGTGTGTCTTCTTTGGAGAAATATCTACATAGGTCTTCTGCCCATTTTTTGATTAGGTGTGTTTTTTCTTATATTGAGTTTCATGAGCTGCTTGTATATTTTGGAGATTCATTCCTTGTAAGTTGCTTTGTTTGCCATTATTTTCTCCTATTCTGATGGTTGTCATTTCATCTTTTTATGGATTTCCCTGACGTATGTGTACTGCCATGTGTAAAGATACCATGTGTAGATAGCTACAGATAGCTAGTTGGAGCCTGCTGTAGAGTGCAGGGAGCTTAGCTGGGTGTTCTATGATGACCTAGAGGGGTGAGATGGGGGTGGGTGGGAAGGAGGGCCATGAGAGAGGGAATATATGTGATGGCTCACAAAGTAAAGAATCTGCCTGCAGTATGGGAAACCAGGATTCAATCCCTGGGTCAGGAAGATCCCTTGGAGAAAGGAATGCCAACCCACTCCAGTAATCTTGTCTGGAGAATTCCATGGACAGAAGAGTCTGTTGGTCTATGGACCATGGAGCTGCAAATAGTCGGACATGACTGGGTGACTAACATGCTACATGCTATAGCTAATGCACTTTGTTGTGCAACATTGCAAGGCAATTACAGCCTTAGAAAAAAAATAAAGAGAGACTCAAAATAGAAAGCACTGAAGACAAAAAGAAAAACACCAATACAGTATACTAACACATACATATGGAATTTAGAAAGATGGTAACGATAACCCTGTATGTGGGACAGCATAAGAGACACAGATGTATAGAACAGTCTTTTGGACTCTATGGGAGAGGGCAAGGGTGGGATGAGATGGGAGAACAGTATTGAAACATGTAAATTATCGTATGTGAAACGAATCGCCAGTCCAGGTTCAATGCATGATACAAGTTGCTCGGGGCTGGTGCACCGGGATGACCCAGAGGGATGGGATGGGGAGGGAGGTGGGAGGGGGGTTCTGGATGGAGAACACATGTACATCCATGGCGGATTCATGTCAATGTATGGAAAAACCAGCTTTTGGATCCGCCATCTGCGGTGGAACCGCTGCCAAGATGCAGATTTTCGTGAAGACCCTGACGGGGAAGACCATCACTCTCGAGGTCGAGCCCTCGGATACCATAGAAAATGTAAAGGCCAAGATCCAGGATAAGGAAGGAATTCCTCCTGATCAGCAAAGACTGATCTTTGCTGGCAAGCAACTGGAAGATGGACGTACTTTGTCTGACTACAACATTCAAAAGGAGTCCACTCTTCATCTAGTGTTGAGACTTCGTGGTGGCGCTAAGAAAAGGAAGAAGAAGTCTTACACCACTCCCAAGAAGAACAAGCATAAGAGAAAGAAGGTTAAACTGGCTGTTCTGAAATACTATAAGGTGGATGAGAATGGTAAAATCAGTCGCCTTCGCCGGGAGTGTCCCTCGGATGAGTGTGGTGCTGGAGTTTTTATGGCCAGTCACTTCGACAGACATTATTGTGGCAAATGTTGTCTAACCTATTGTTTCAACAAACAGGAAGACAAGTAATTGTATATTGGTTAATAAAGATATGAGCTAACATTTTAAAAAATGTATGGAAAAACCAATACAATACTGTATAGTAAAAATAAAATAAAGAAATAAAGAAAGAAAGAAAAAAAAGAAAGCACTGAAGATTATGGGAAAAGGTATGAGATTTTATAGTTAGAATACATTGAAACTTAGGGACTTCCCTGGTGGTCCAGTGGTTAAGACTCCATGCTTCCAATACAAGGGATGCAGGTTCCATCCCTGGTCAGGAACCAGGATCCCACATGCCTCATAGCACAGTCAAAACGTTGAAAAAAAAGAACATATTGAAATTCCTCTGGAGCAGACAGGGGATACTCATACAATGCCACCGAGGAGCTCCTGAAAGCCCACAAAAGAACACGTGGGGGTGGTCAGGTGGCACAAACACAATGCAGTGTGATGTCTCCCCCAATGCCTTTCCTCACACACGTGGGCCATGGGCAGGTATTTTCCAGGCTCCTTTCAGATAGTCTGGGTCATGTGGCCGAATTCTAGTGGGAGAGATGTTGGTCACAGTGATATATGCCTGAATCCTACAGTCTTCAACTCTCTTCCCTCCAGCAACAACCAATGAAGTCATGTGTCAAAATGATAGAATCATAAAAGAAAAGCTGAGGACTTCCCTGGTGCCACAGGGGTTAACAATCTGCCTGCCAATGCAGGAGATACGTGTTCAATCCCTGGTCTGGGAAGATCCTACAAGCCTTGGAGCAGCTAAGTTCATGCCAGAATTGTTGAGTCCATGTGTTGCAACTTCTGAAGCCCTCATGCCTTGAGCCTGTGCTCCACAAGAGAAGCCACCGCAATGAGAGACTCAAGAAAGAGTAAGCCCCACTCACCGCAACTAGAGAAAGCCTGCACAAAGCAACGAAGATCTAGCAGAGTCATAACAAGTAAAGCTGAATCTCACATGGGAGGAGTCTCTTGATTCACACTGGACTTTGCAAAAATAGCACATAAAAACATATTTGCTCTGTCAAGCCATTGAGATGTTGGGACTTTGTTGTCACCGTACCACACTTTACCCTAAACTGACTAATCCTCAGACTATATCCTGAGTCAAACAAACATAAAACTGAAGCATATTTAAGAACAATTGGTGAAATCACTTCCAAATCACATAATTCTATCATATGTTTATACATTCACTCATTTGCTTATTCAACAAATATATATTAAGTATGTATGATATGCTAGATATTAGAAATACAAGGATAATTTCTTCTCTATTCATCAGCATTTAAAAGTACTCAAAATTTTTTCCTTAAAATTTTTTTACTTTTATCATTAAAAAATTAATTAATTTATTTTAATTGGAGGCTAATTACTGTACAATATTGTGGTGGTTTTTGCCACATATCAACATGAATCAGCCATGGGTGCACATGTGTCCCCCCATCCTGAAGCCCCCTCCCAGCTCCCTCCCCACGCCATCCCTTCTGGGTTGTTTCAGAGCACTGGCTTTGAGTGCCCTGCTTCTTACATCACACTTGCACTGGTTATTTATTTTACACATGGTAATATACATGTTTCAGTGCTCTTCTCTCAAATCATCCCCCTCTCGTCTTCTCCCACTTAGTCCAAACACCTGTTCTTTACATTTGTGTCTCTTTTGCTGTCTTGCATGTAGGGTTGTCGTTACTGTCTTTCTAAATTCCGTTATGTATGTGTTTATATACTGTATTGGTGTTTTTCTTTCTGACTTGCTTTACTCTGTATAATAGGCTCCAGTTGCATCCACTTGTGAGAACTGACTCAAATGCATTCTTTTATATAGCTGAGTAATATTCTATTGTGTATATGTACCACAACTTCCTTATCCATTTGTCTGCCGATGGACATCTAGGTTGCTTCCATGTCTGAGCTATTGTAAACAGTGTTTCAATGAACATTGGGGTACATATATCTCTTTTGACTCTGGTTTCCTCGGTGTGTATGCCCAGCAGTGGGATTGCTGGGTTGTATGGAAGTTCTATTTCCAGTTTTTTAGGGAATCTCCACACTATTCTCCGTAGTGGCTGTACTAGTTTGCATTCCCACCAACAGTGTAAGAGGGTTCCCTTTTCTCCACACCCTCTCCAGCATTTATTGTTTGCAGACTTTTTGATGGCAAAAATATGCTCAAAAATTTTAAATTAATACATATGCTCAAATATCTGCTATTAAAAGGAAACAAATGAATGTTAAAATAGTACCTATTCCTACACTGTTGGTAAGAATGTAAATTGGTAAAACCAGGATGGAGATCAGTATAGAGATTCTTTAAAAAAGTAAAACTAGAACTACTATATGATTCAGCAATCCCACTCGTGAGCACGTATTCAGAGAAAGCCACAGTTTGAAAAGATACACGTACCCCAATATTCACTGCAGCCTTATTTATAGTATCCAAGACATGAAAGCAACCTTAATGTTCATCAGCAGAGGAATGAATAAAGAAGATATATATCTTCTTTATATATATATATGTATATTCTACATATATACAATGGAATATTATTCAGTCATAAAAAGAATGAAATAATGCCACTTGCAGCAACATGTTTACAGCTAGAGATTATCATACTAAGTGAAGTTAAGTCAGAGAAAGACAAATATCATAGGCTCTTGCTTATATGTGGAATCTAAAAACCATATACAAATGAATTTAAATACAAAACAGAAATAGACTGACAAACAGAAAACAAACTATGGTTACCAAAGGGGAAGTAGGGAGAAGGATAAATTAGTTGGTTGCAATTAACGTATGCACAGTACTATATATGAACAGGGAAAAAATAACGACCTACTGTATAGCATAGGGAACTTTATTCAGTACCTTGTAATAACCTATGATGAAAAAAAATCTGAAATGTATATATATATATATGTATATACTTTTTCAGTTTATTTTCCATTATATATATGGCTGAATCTCTTCACTGTACACCTGAAACTAACACAGCATTGTAAATCAGCTATACTGCAATAAAAAATAGTACCTTTTTTGATCTTCAAATTAGGTTGAATACTACATACCACACACACACACACACACACACACACACACACACATATACATGGCACCTGAGGCAGACAGACACACATGACAAACCTACCAAGATGACTGCTGATATGGGTCCTAAGAAACTCAAGATAAATCCTTTCTCTATGTTGATCCAGCAACTGAAAAACAGAAAACAACAGCAGCAGCCTTTTAAAAAGTGAATGGAATACAGTAAATGATCTGCAATAGATAATATTTGTATAGGATTTTGGGGGCTCCCCAGGTGGCTCACTGGTAAAGAATCCCCATGCAATGCAGGAGATGAAGGAGACGTGGGTTTGATCCCTGGGAGGGGAAGAGCCCCTGGAGAAGAGCATGGCAACCCACTCCAGTATTCTTACCTAGAGAAACCCATGGACAGAGGAGCCTGGGGGGCTACAGTCCATAGGGTCACAGAGAGTTGGATACAACTGAAGGGACTCAGCAGGCATATAGCATTTACATGTGTCAGGTACCATTCTAATACTTGGAAGTAGATAGTATTACTGCCTTTGCTTTACAGGTGAGAAAACCTAGGAAGGAATTTAACTGTCCACAGTCACCAGGCTAGTAAGTGAGAAACATTAAAATTTGGAATCAGATAATCAAGTCTAGAATTCATGCTCCTTCAAGGTTATGGAAGCATTTGGTTATGACAGCAAAAATTTGTAAAGAATTTCAGATGTCTATCATTTAGAAATTAATTTTATAAAGATGGTAAGAATGTACAATGTAATACATTGATTGATGATGTATATCTGTGCTACTAACGTGGAAAAAGTCCACTATACATTATTAAGGGAATAAGCAAATTACATGCAGTACCTTTATCATGATTCCATTTTTTATAAAAAGTATACATTTACATGTATATTATATATCTTGGGCTTCCCTGATAGCTCAATTGGTAAAGAATTCGCCTGCAATGTAGGAGACCCCAGTTCTATTCCTGAGTCAGGAAGATCCCCTGGAGAAGGGATAGGCAACCCACTCAAGTGTTCTTGGGCTTCCCTTGTGGTTCAGCTGGTAAAGAATTTGCCTGCAATGTGGGAGGCCTGGGTTTGATTCCTGGGTTGGGAAGATCCCCTGGAGAAGGGAAAGGCTATCCACTCCAGTGTTCTGGTCTGGAGAGTATTAAGGGAATAAACAAATTACATGCAGTATCTTTATCATGATCCCATTTTTATAAAAATATATGTTTATATGTATATTTATATATAACTATTAAAAAAACTGAGCACCAAAGAGTTGATGCTTTTGAGCTGTGCTGTTGAAGAAGACTCTTGAGAGTCCCTTGGACTGCAAGGAGATCCAACCAGTCCATCCTAAAGGAGATCTGTCCTGGATGTTCATTGGAAGGACTGATGTTGAAACTGAAACTCCAGTACTTTGGCCACCTGATGCAAAGAACTGACTCACTGGAAAAAACCCTGATGCTGGGGAAGATTGAGGGCAGGAGGAGAAGGGGACGACAGAGGATGAGATGGTTGGATGGCATCACTGACTCAAGGTACATGGGTTTGGGTGGACTCCGGGAATTGGTGATGGACAGGGAAGCCTGGCGTGCTGCGGTTCATGGGGTTGCAAAGAGTCAGACACGACTGAGTGACTGAACTGACTGAAGGGCTTCTCAGGTGGTGCAGTTGGTAAAGAATCCAGCTGCCAAAGCAGGAGACACTGGAGACATGGGTTCAAACTCTAGGTCGGGAAGATACCTTGGAGTAGCAAATGGCAATCCACTCCAGTATTCTTGCCTGGAAAATTCCACGGACAGAGGAGCCTAGTGGGCCACAGTCCATGGGGTTGCAGAATCAGATGTGGCTGAGTGACAAACACATACTGGGTTTAGTGGTATTACAGAGGTTCTTTATTAGAATAGTATGTTTTATAAAGCCAGTTATTACTTTCAGTAATAGAAGTAGTAAAGATCTATAAACATGTGACATTTATAAATATAGGCATTTATATAAAGAATAAAAATTCATGATCCTTCCAGTTTACTGTCTGTGTTACTTTAGTCTTTCACTTTTTTTCTCTAAACCTCAGTTTGCTTAGTATACAAAATGGGAACAATTGGAGCACTTTCCTTTAGGGATGTTTTGATAGAGATGAGAAATGGTGTATATGAAACAGTTCACCCCAGGGGCTGGAGAAATAAATGTTCAGTATCTTTATTCTCAACCTGAGTCATGATCTACTCAACCCTTCCTTCCACCCTCAGTTTCCCACGGAGACAGGTGTGTACCCATGTCCCCGACAGCACATTTTCAGCACCGTACTCACTGCTTAGTGGTGCCGTATCCTTGGGGGCTGATCCCTGCAGACACAGCCACAATCACCGCTGGGACCCCGTAGCCTACAGGGTACATGAACCTCTTCTTGAATCTGCCTGCACTGGTGTAGTTGGCCACCCTGAGGTTCCTGACAGTGAGGAAGAGGTGCAACCCTTCGAGGAACATCCAAGTGAAGGCAGCCAAGTAGAGGTAATGCAGGACACCTGCGATGACCTTGCACAGCACCTGGAGGGGAGAGGGGAGCCACTGAAGTCTTTGCTGGGTTCAATGACCTCACCATCTGCTCTTCATCAGGGTTGTCTCTGGGTAACTTTGGTGAGAGACGCTTCTTAGCCGTCTTTGTATGTCCTTCTTCGCTTTAGAGTCATGTCTCCAAGTGGATGGATGGTCCTCCTTGTCTATTCCCATGCCTTGGCAGGGTGTCACTTGGGCCCCCCAAGAAAATCTGAAAATGTATCATGTTTAAAGTTCAATGGGGGACTTCCCTGGTGGTCCAGGGCTTAAAATACATCTGCCGATGCAGGGAACATGGGTTTGATCTCTTGTCTGGCAAGATTCCACAGGCCATGGGGCAACTAAGCCCAAACACCAAAACTACTGAAGACCAAGAGCCCTAAAGCCCATGCTCTGAAACAAGTGATGCCATCACAGTGAGAAGTCCATATCCTGCCTGGAAGAGTAGCCCCTACTCGCTGCAACTAGAAAAAGCTCACAGCAACGAAGACCCAGTGCAGCCAAAAATAGCTAACTAGCTAACTAAAGTTCAAAGAGATCTGTGTCCATCTTAAAATGGAAGAAGACAATATTCAGTGTGTTAAGGACTGCAGATAGCCCTTTGCCTGTTAGCTAATGGATGCTAGACTTCTCTGAGTCGGATGAAGCTGGTACTGGCCAGGGCTGTCTCCATCCCAAGAACCCTTAACCACCTCAGTGCCCTGTTTCCCCTTCTGAGGATGAAATTAATCCTTGTAGAAAGCTTATGGCCTGCTTGCCCTGCCACCATCACAGTCTCTTCCATCTTGGTCACTGCCCAGAACTGAAGTCACTCTGGTCTGTGTGGCATATATGTTGGGTACATGAATGAATGAGTGAATAAGTGACTCCTCCAATATATTTATCCCCATAAAGCCCCACAGTTTTCTTTTTTGAACCAACAGCTCATGATTTCCTCCAATATGAAAGCATCTGCTCTGAATGACCTTTTCTGTAGTAAGCATGCCCTCCCCCACCCCTTCTTCATGTTCACTGAATGTTCCCTCCATGTTTTTAGGACCACTGGAACTTGAAAAAGTCAGTTTTTTCCCTCTCTTTATGTTTCACCCTGAGGCATGTGGAATCTTATTTACTTGACCAGGGATCAAACCCACGCTCCCTGCACTGGAAGTGTGGAGTTTAACCACTGGACCACCAGGGAAGTGATAGCCCCCATCCCATGTCTTTGATTAAAGTATAACCTGGCTTTTGTTTGAGGGCACTGCTTTCCACACATTTCAAGAGAACAGTGACCACTGTCCATTGTCTGAGGGGAAGTAGGTTTCCTCTACACCTCTCATGATCTCTTCTGGACCACTGACTCTCTTTTCACGATGAATAAAATCCTCCTCTTTTAGGAATCACGTCCTGAGTCTTTCTAGCAACCTCGCAATCTTTGCAAAACTCCACTCACTTCCTGGTTTCTCCCCCTTACTCCTTGGAGATGCTGTTGCATGAAACACATGCTTGATATCAAACCTTCTAGCTTGAAATCATAAATCACTGACCCTCAGGACCCAATTACACTGGGCATCATTCATTCAGTCTGTAAAAGTTTTTAAATTGACAATTAACTGGGGGAAGCGACATGAAGAAAACTCTGAGTTTTCGGCATGTTCTATATCTTGATCGAGGTGATGGTTTTATATCTCTGTCTCTATATCTGGGCTTCCCTGATGGCTCAGAGGTAAAGAACCCACCTGCCAATGCAGGAGATACGGGTTTGATCTCTGTGTCGGGAAGATCCCCTGGAGGAGGAAATGGCAACCTACTCCAGTAGGTTGCCTGGGAAATCCCATGGACAGAAGAGCCTGGAGGACTATGGTCCATGGGCTTGCAGAAGTGTCAGACACAACTCAGTGACTAAACAGCAACATATCTATATCTATTATAGACATAGGGAATACCAAGTTCCTCTGTCTATGGAATTTTCCAACAACATATCTAATGTACTATCTATCCATGAGAAAGGAGGATTCATGCCTTCTGCAACAATTCGAGTGAACCTTGAGCTATGCTCAGGAGATTGTCAGACAGAGACAAGTACTGTATAATCTTTTATTCATGGAATCAAAAAATCTCAGATTCATTAAAAAAAAAAGTAAAAACCTGATTACCAGGAGAGAGAAGTAGGGGATGGGATGATAAGGCTGATGTAATTTGTGGGCATGAATGTATAATGAGTAATAAATTACCCAAGGGAATACACAGTTCCATGAATATACTGAAAGCCACTGACATGTGCATTTAAAAAGGGCAAACTATATATGTATGAATTATACTGTTGATACTATGTATAAAATAGATAACTTATGAGAACCTACTGAATAACACAGGGAACCTCTCCTTAATGCATGCTGGTGAGCTGAATGAGAAGGAAGACCAAAAGGGGAAGGATATATGTATACGTGTGACTGACTCATTTTGCTGTACAGCAGGAACAAGCACAACCTTGCAAAGCAACCATACTCCAATAAAAATGAAAGAAAAGGCTGTTTTTAAAAAAGGAAGGAAATTCCCTGGCAGTCCAGTTTAGGAATTGGTATTTTCACTGTTGTGGGCTTAGGTTCAATCTTTTGTTGGAGAACTAATATCCTACAAGCCATGCAGCACGGCCAAAATAAAATATAAGTAAGAAAGGGTTTGGGCTAATTCTCCTACCTCGGGCTCTGTCCGTTTGATGCCTGTGAGGAAGAGGAGGTAGGCCAGGAAGAGGCAGATGGAGAGCTGCAGGTGGAGGGAGGTGCTGGTGTTCTGGATGGATCGACACAGGAGGAAGGTGAGGGCTGCCAGGAGGAGGCAGAGCAGAGAGAGGCTCAGCCCCACGTAGGTGATCATGGTCAGCACAGGATCCTCCTAGATGCAGCAGGAGAAAAGAGACTCCAACTGGTTTTTGTTTTGGATGCTGTGGTTCCCAATAAGTCAGGTCTTAGAACTCTCAATGCATGGTATTTATTTCCTCGTGAGAAACTGAGCAGATCAATAGTGGCCAAACTGGACTTCCCTCATAGTCCACTGGTGAAAAACTGGCCTACCAATGCAGGGGACATGGGTTTCATCCCTGGTCCGGGAAGGTCCCACATGCTGTGGGGCAGCTAAGCCCGTGTACCACAACTACTGAGCCACCTGCTACAATTAACGAGCCTGTGTGCTGCAGCTAGTGAGCACAGCTGCACCTCTAGTGGGTTGCACCCCTAGCCCACATGCCCTAGAGCTCACTGTTGGGCACCTCTGCAACCAAAGAAGCCATCACAGTGAGAAGCCTGGACACCACAACTAGAGAGTAGCCCTGGCTTGCCACAGAGAGAAAGCCCATGTGCGGCAATGAAGGCCCAGGCAGCTGAAAGTTAATAATTTTTTAAAAAGATTCAGAGAATCACAATGAAACCTGACTCCCATCCCAACAATAAGAAAATGATGGCCAACAAAACTGTAACTTTTCTCAATCTCATTGGAGAGCCAAGTTTGCACATCAAAGAGGCAACATTAACTCCAAGTTCTTCCCAAGAGAGATGAGACAGAACTATTTCAATTTTAACAGAGCACAGAAGGAACATGTGGTTGCTACAGGACTGCATGTGAAGAAATGCACCAGAAATTCTTAAAGGCTGAATGCAGTGGTTTTGGACAACTAGGTTTCCCAGATTCAAGGCGTGTGTCACTCACAAGTTCTACCCCATGAAAACATGAAAAGAGGCTCCATGCCACTAGTCCTCACTGTCGTATACATTAAACCACAATCAGATACCACTATACACCTCCTAAAAGGGTTGTATATTTTTAACAGGAAAAAGAGAAATTTATATTAATGCATATATAGAAAGGGTTAGTTACTCAGTCATGTCTGCCTCTTTGTGACCCCCTGGACTGTAGCCCGGCCAGGCTCCTCTGTCCAAGGGATTCTCCAGGCAAGAATGCTGGAGTGGGTTGCCATTCCCTTCTCCAGGGGATCTTCCTGAAAAACAGTACGGATGAACCTATTTGCAGGGCAGGCATAGAGACTCAGACGTAGAGAAAGGGCTTGTGCTCACAGCGGGGGAAGGAGAGGGTGGGACCAGTTGGGAGAGCAGCGCTGGGACTGCCAGACTGTGGCTTCTCAGGTGGCACCGAAACAAATACACCACCATGTGTGAAGTGAATAGCTAGCTGGAAGATGCTGTGTAGCACAGGGAGCTCAGCTTGGTTCTCTGTGATGACCTAATAGGGCGGGACGGGGGTTCGGTAAGAGGGAGACTCAAAAGGGAAGGAGGTATATATACATACATATACATACTTATGTTGGTGTACATATTCATGTTGGCGTGCGGCCGAAACGAACATAACATTGTAAAGTATTATTCTTGAATTAAAAAAATGA
The DNA here is from genome assembly GCA_007570785.1 of Antilocapra americana. NCBI lineage: Eukaryota > Metazoa > Chordata > Mammalia > Artiodactyla > Antilocapridae > Antilocapra > Antilocapra americana. Next base: position 345,255 of record ML663012.1, on the reverse strand, counting down.
AAAGAAAAAAAGGAAGAAGAGAGGAAGATACATAGCTGTTACTCTTAGTATTTTTTCACCTTCTTTTTGAAGTTCCCTGCCTTCCACCCAGGCACCATCCTACAGCAGAGCTCTGTTCAGTGTCATGTGTGTTTGTATACATACCTTTAGCTCGACCGAGGCCACGAGGATGGCGAAGGTGGACAGGTGGCTGCAGCTGCATACAGTTCGAGTTCCGTTGTAAAAGATCATATGGCACCCTTCATTAGACCAGACCACCTCATCCCAGTAGACACAAAGAGACTTTTTGTTTTCCCCTATCATCTGGAAAGAAAATTGCCGGTTCATAGGACACTATCATTTAAATTCTGAAGCTTTCCACACATACATGCACACACACACACACACGCATGCGTGCATGCTCACACACAATGAGATATTATTCAGCCATAAACAATGAAATAATGCCACTCGCAACACAGAGAGGCCTAAAGGATATTATGCTTAGTAAAAAGTCAGGCAGATAAAGACAAATACTTATAGTATTTCCTATATGTGGAAACTAAAAAATTAAACAAATCAATGGAATAAACAAAACAGAAACAAACTCACAGACATAGAAAACAAACTTATGATGACCAAAGCGGATAAGGAAGAGGAGAGAGACAAATTAGGACTATGGGATTAAGAGATACAAACTCTTATCTATAAAAGAGATACGCAACTACAATTTACTACGTAGCACAGGACACTATCCCCAGTATTTTGTAATAACCTATAATGGAATATAATATGCAAAACCACTGAATTACCATATTGTATGAATGCGTGCATGCTTAGTTGTGTCCAACCAGAATCCTCTGTCCATGGACTTTTCCAGGCAAGAATACTGGAGTGACTTACATTTTCCTCCTCCAGGGAATATTCCCGACCCAGGGATCAAACCCAAGCCTCCTTTGCCTCTTGCACCTGCAGGCAGATTCTTTACTACTGAGTCACCTGTGAAACCCACTATTTGTATACTTGAAACCAATACAGCATTCTAAATCAACTGTACTCCAATAAAATTTGTTATATTGAAATTTTTGTTTTTTAATCTTAAATGTTACTTTCCATTTACAATAATTTAAAAATTTTGTTTATACAGAAACAGACTCATGGACATACAGAACAGACTTGTGGTTGCCGGGGGTGGAGGGGTTGGGAAGGGAGAGGAATGGACTGGGAGTTTGGCATTCATAGATGCAAACTATACATTTACAATGGATGAACAACGAGGTCCTAATATATAGCATAGGGAAGTATATTAAATATCTTGTGAGGACAATTTGTAATGTGTTTTAAAAATCATGGAATTCAGATTTTCTTTTTTATGGCTTTACTGAGGTACAATTGATATACAAAGGTGAAAAATCCACCTACTAATGCAGAAGATGCAAGAGACGTGGATTCAATCCCTGGGTTGGGAAGATCCCCTGGGGGGAGAAAATGGCAACCCACTCCAGTATTCTTGCCTGGAGAATCTCATGGACAGAGGAGCCTGGCAGACTAGTCCATGAGGTCATAAGAGTCCGACGCGTCTGAACACACAACACACTTCATAAAACGTGATGAACTTGGGTATATGCCAACACCTGTGACGCCATCACCACCAGCAAAGTAACAAAACAAACCCAACACTTTCTGAAGTTTCCTGCGTCCCTCTGCTTCTGCTTTTTTGTTTGTTTGGTTGGTTTTTGTGGTAAGAGCACTGACTATGAGATCTACCCTCTTAACAAATTTTGAAGTGCATGATACCATAGGCTTTGTTATATAAAGCATCTTTTACTTAGAGCTGGAAGACCAGGGAACCTATTTTCAAATTCTTCTTCAATTAAGTAGAGGCTGAAGTTTCAATTCTGGGGTCAGAAATGAAATCCTAATATTAAAAAAAAAATCTTTCATCTGACTCAAAAATTTTTTTTAAAATTTATTTATTTTTGGCTGGGCCGGGTCTTCATTGCTGTGCAGTGTTTTCTCCAGTTTCAGAGAGCAGGGCCTACTCTTTAGCTGTGGTGCTTCTCACTGTGATGGCTGGCTTCTCTTGTTGCTGAGCACGGGCTCTAGGGCGCATGGGCTTCAGTAGTTGCGACGCGTGGGCTCCTCATTTCAGCCTGCGGGCTCTAGAGTGCACACTCAGTAGTGGTGGCACACAAGCTTAGTTGTCCTGAGGCACATGGGATCTTCCAGGACCAGGGATCGAACCCATGTCTCCTGCATTGGAAGGCTAATTATTTGCCATGGAGCCACCAGGGAAGCTTTTACTTTCTTAAATTGAGTCTTTTATTTTTTTCCAGCTTTATTGAGGAATACCTGACAAATATAACTGTACGTACTAAAAGTATGTGACTTGATGATTTCACTTTAAGAGACTTTACTGTGAACATCTTGGGCTTCCCTGGTGGCTCAGTGGTAAAGAAATCTGCTTGCTAGTGCAGGAAACATTGGTTCGATCTCTGGGTCGGGAGGAATCCTCTGGAGGAGAAAATGCCAATCCACTCCAGTATTCTTGCCTGGAAAATTCCATGGATGCAAGAGCCTTGCTGTCTCTGGTCCATGGGATTGCAGAGAGTCACATTTATCTGTTCATTTCCCAACAGTAAATAAGGCTACAGTTTTTTTAAATCACTTTTTAGTCTGTTGAAGGAATAATTCCTATCACGTAATTTTTGGAGTAACTCTTAACCAAGGACTGGGTTGAATTTTAAATCTCCATCAGCAATTCCTGATAAATCGGCCTGGACAGAAAGAACTGACTGTAAAAAGCTATATTTTTTCACTACTGGGTTTATAGGTATGATCAGTAGAAATTTCTAGGTGCTCAAACAAGTTGATACTTTGCCTACCTGTATATGATGAAACGTAAAGTTCACGGGTTTGGCCAGGGAACAATTCTTCTTGCATCCTGTGGTACCACTTATCACCTTGGAATTCAGTTGAAAGTGATCCAGCTTTTGATCAAGAGTTAGGTTTTCCTTAGACACAAAGGAGCCATCTAAGATGGACCCGAAAGACTTGTAAGAAATAAAGACCACGGCACCTGAAAGGAAGCAAAGAACTGATGAACCTGAGGAGGAGACTGGGGAATGTGTTGCCAGTTAAGGATTTATCTGGCAAATTTCTTAGGAGTCAGATATGGAATATAGGACTCTGAGCCCTAATTTGTTAGATCATACATCTTTGAAAAATAAATGGGAGAGATTCCAAAATCTTTCCACTTGCAGGATGTCAAGGTTATGTCTGGATTCTAGTAGAGATATCCCCTCTGTCCCTAGCAGCACAGTTTACAATTGTCAAGATATGGAAGCAATCTTAGTGTCCTCCCATAGATGAATGGATAAAGAAGTGATACACACACACACACACACACACACACACACACACACACACACACACAATGGAATATTATGCAACCATAAAAAGGATGAAGTCTTTCCATTTGCAGCAACATAGATAGACCTGGAGGGTATGATGTTATGTTAGTGAAATAAGTCAGACAGAGAAAGACAAATCTCACGTGATTTCACATCTATATGGAATCTAAAACACAAGACAAAAGAGAAACAGACTCATGGACACAGAAAACAAAGTGGTGGTTTCCAGAGGAGAGAATATGAAGGGGGCATGGGGAGAAGAAGGGTGACAGAGATTAAGAGGTACCAACTTTCAGCTGCAAAATATATGTTACAAAGATGTAATTATAGACAGAGAATATAGTCAAGGGTACTGTAACAATTGTATAGTGAGGTGATCATTCATAATGTATAAAAGTATCAGATCAGCCTGTTGTATGCCTGAAATTGAGCTTCCCTGGTAAAGAATTACTGCTCATTGGTAAAGAATTCGCCTGCAAAGCAGTAACCACAGGGGACATGGTTTCGATCCCTGGGTCGGGAAGATCCCTTGGAGGAGGGCATGGAAACCAAAGGCAAGAATACTCCAGTATTCTTGCTTTGAGAATCCCCATGGACAGAGGAGCCTGGTGGGCTACAGTCCATAGGGTGGCAAAAAGTTGGACACAACTGAAGCGACTTGGCGCTCATGCATGCATGAAATTAGCATAATATTGTGTATTAATTGTTAATATAACTCAATAAAAAATAAGAGTAGATTTCCCCACCCCCAATTCTAGAGCTATTGAGATAATCTAGGATTTCTGTTACCTCCAGTTCCTCCCCCAGTGACAACAGTACAATCGATGTCCATTGACTCCTTTTCAATCTGTAATTTAACTATTTCATTTTCTGTATTGCAGCCATTCTTGATGGTCAGTGCTTCAATAACTAAAAAAACAAACAGAAAATCTGCATGAATTTTGGAAATCCTTATAAACACTTATTTTAAAATATAATCTCCTTGTCCATCTCATTTAAAAAATGACAAGGACTTCCCTGGTGCCCAGTGATTAGGAATCCATGCTCCCCATGCAAGGGACTTCGGTTTGATTCCTGGTCAGGGAACTAAGATCCCACATGCTGCATGGCGTGGCAGAAAAATAAGTAAAAATTAAATTTAAAAAATGACAGCTGTGGGAGCTTCAGATGTAAACTGGAACTTGGGTGATGGAGTTGGAGTGGACACATAGAAGCTGTTGGCTTTATTTGGGTACCCAGTCTCTTATTGGAGTGAAGGAATTTAGTATATAAATAACTTCAGATATGCAGGGAAACCTGGCATGCTGCAGTACATGGGGTCACAGAGTTGGACACGAAGGAGTGACTGAACTTACTTACTTATCCAGATGACACCACTCTTATGGCAGAAAGCAAAGAGGAACTAAAGAGCCTCTTGAAGAAGGTGAAAGAGGAGAGTGAAAAAACTGGCTTAAAACTCAACATTCAGAAAACTAAGATCCTGGCATCTGGTCCCATCACTTCATGCAAATAGATGGGGAAACAATGGAAACAGTGATGGACTTCACTTTCTTGGGCTTCAAAATCATTGTGGACAGTGACTGCTGTTATGAAATTAAAAGATGCTTGCTATTTGGAAGAAAAGCAATGACAAAGCTAGATAGACAGCATATTAAGCAGAGACATTACTTTGCTAACAAAGGTCCGTATAGTCAAAGCTATGGTTTTTCTTCTAGTCATGTATGGATGTGAACATTGGACCATAAAGAAGACTGAGCACCAAAGAATTGATGCTCATGAACTGTGGTGTTGGAGAAGACTCTTACTCTTGAGAGTCCCTTGGACTGCAAGGAGATCAAGTCAGTCAATCCTAAAGGAAATCAGTCATGAATATTCATTGGAAGGACTGATGCTGAAGCTGAAGCTCCAATCCTTTGGCCACCTGATGCGAAGAACCGACTCATTAGAAAAGGCCCTGATACTGGGAAAGATTGAAGGTGGGAGGAGAAGCGGGAGACAGAGGATGAATTGGTTGGATGGTATCACCGACTCAACGGACATGAGTTTGAGCAAGTTTCAGGAGACAGTGAAGGACATGGAAGCCTGGCTGCTGCAGTCCATGGGGTCACAAAGAGTCATAGATGACTGAGTGACTGAACAACAACAATATGTCATTTACTATTGATACTATGGGTTTCCCAGGTGGCTAAGGGGTAAAGAATCCGCCTGCCAATGCAGGAGACTCCAGAGATACGAGTTCCATCTCTGGGTCAGGAAAATCCCTTGGTGAGGGAATGACAACCCACTCTAGTATTCTTGCCTGGGAAATCCCATGGACAGAGGAACCTAGCAGGCTACAGTCCATGCATGGGGTCTCAAACGGTTGGATGCAACTTTGCAACTAAAATATAACAACAAATAAAATAGATAACTAATGAGAATCTACTTTCTAGCACAGGGGACTCTACTCAGTGCTCTGTGGTGACCTAAATGGGAAGGAAATACAAAAAAAGGAGATATGTAGCTGATTCACCTTACTGTATAGTTGAAACTAACACAACACTGTAAGGCAACCATACTCCAAAAAAATTAATTAATCACAAGGAATCTTTCTTCCCTTCATCTTTCCATACTCATTCTTCTGCCTCTTTTGTTTTGAATAAGCTAAATGTTTTCATCATCTACATATTAATCAACTTCAGTACCAAACTTTTTCTTTCTCTCAAACTCCACATGCACCCTAGCAGCAAATCCAGACTTTTTGCTGAAAAGACACCATCCTTGGTGTGAATCTGATTCAGGGCACTGACTTCATCTGGCCCACCAGTAGATCTCTCCTGGCTCATCCCAATCATCTAACTGCATTCACTGTTCCCCCAGAGCAGCCAGTGGGATCCTTTCAAAATGTGAATCAGATAGGGTCTCACTGAATCAAAGTCAGTGTTGTTCCAATTCCCAGGAAGACCCTGCCTGATCTTGCCTTGCATTAGTTCCTTGACCAGTCACCTTCAGTCACTCTGCAAGTATCTCCAACACACCAGAAATGCTCACCTCAAGCCCTCTGCCCAGGATCATTCTCCCCCAGATATGCATGCAGCTCACTCTTTCTTCAAGTCTTCTCACAAATCTTGCCTTCTCTCCAAGCCTACTCTATTCACTCTAATTAGCATCATAAACTGCTTCCTTGACATTTGCTGTGTCCCTCACCTCCTCTCTAAGACAGAAAATTTGATTACATCAAAAGTGGAAACATCTCCACTCAAACATCTTTTCAACAAACCACAGATTGGCAGAAGATATTTAGAGACATAAATGAGGTTCATCATATGTAAAGAGCTCCTAAATATCAATAAGATAAAAACTAAAAACACAATGGACAAAGAGCAAAAGGATAAGGGAAAATGGATGAAAAATATAGATCAGAATAATCACCAAAAAGAAACTTAACGGCCAGCATAAAATAGAGACATTTAATCCACTAGTAATCAGTGATATGCAGATTAAACTATAGTGAGATATCATTGCTTATGCATGATGTCAGCAGGAAAAAAGAGCCTGAAAACTTAGAGGTTGTGAGGGGGACAACAATACTTCAACAAAATAATTTTTTAAAGTGGGATTTTATCCTCTAATTGATGAAAACACCACAGCTTTTCTGTGTTCATATATTTATTCATTCATTTGACAATTAGTCAATACTTCTAGGGTGCTTCTCTGATGGCTCATCGGGTAAAGAACTCGCCTGCAATACGGGAGATACAGGAAATTTGGGTTCAATGAGTCAGGAAGATCCTCTGGAGGAGGAAATGGCACCCCATTCCAGTATTCTTGCCTGAGGAATTTCATGGACAGAGGAGCCTGGCAGGCTACAGTCCACAGAGTCACAAAGACTCTGACATGACTGAGTGGCTAAGTACACAGCACAAATCCTTCTAGGTATCAGACACTTTATGCCCATGGAAACCTTGTTAATTCTAAGAGTAAAGACTGCTTTCGCTGTCAGTGTATCCTTGATTAAGATTTGTACATAAGAACCCTAGGGTGACTCTTGGATTAAAAGTGACAGTTCACACAGCCACAAAAGATTCACTTTAAAAATAGGCTAGACCTGAATGATGAATGGATGGTCCAGTCAAATGAACTCTCAAGCCTCATCCAATGCAAACTTAGGGTTCTGAAGAGAAATAAGATACTTCATGTCAAGTACATACACAGATCTTGCCAGTATAAAGAAGGAGAAGGCTGTTTTCTGCCAGTGAAATTGTAGCTCAACCAGCATTTCCTGAACCCAATTAAGTTTGAGAGTCTGCCTGAGTATCTATGCAGCTTACCCATAAACTGGGACTCTCTCCTCAGCGTTCCTCCTGTGGGTCGATTGAGGGCAGCTTCATAGGCTGCTGACTGCACTCTGAGAAGATACTGTGTTGCAGAACGGGCAGTTTCTTTCTTGTGTTCCTGAGATGGCTTGGTGGTGATGTTGCTGAAGTTGCCAAAAGAATCGGCTATTTCCTGCCATACAAATAGTGAGTGTGCAGATGAAGAGAACTGACTTGAGGTTGCCAAGGGGGAGAGGGTTGGGAGAGGGATGGACTGGGAGTTTGGGATTAACAGATGCAAACTATAATACATAGGATGGATAAAAAACAAGGTCCTACTGTATAGCACAGGGAACTACATTCACTATTCTGTGATAAACCATATGGAAAAAAAATAAATTTAAAAATTGTGAGTGCGTTTATAAAATGGAAACAGACTCACAGATTTCTAAAACAAACTAATGATTACCAAAGGGGAAACATAGGATGCAGGGAGGGACAATTAGGAAATTGGGATTAACATACACAGGGTAAAAAACATGGCCTACTGTATAGGATGCGGAACTATACTCAACATTCTGCGATAACTATATGGGAAAAGAAGCTGTAAAAGAATGAATATATATATATATAAAACTGAATGTCTTTGCTGTACACCTGAAACTAACAACATTGTCAATTACTATACTCCAATAAAATTTTTAAACAAGAATAAAATACTTAGGAATAAACAAAAAATAGAGTGTAATACACCAATAAATTTTTTTAAAAAGAATGAAATATGAATAAACAAAAAACTAGTGGATGTGAAAATGACTATTGTCTAGGAGGAAATCATAAACGGAAACTAAGATTATAGTTTCTGTTTTCCAGCTATTTCTTGAAAGCTTCCGTAACTGAGCTTTCTCTGGGAATATTTCCATTGCCTAATAGCAAAAGAAGGGAACAGTGTAGGGAAAATGACTGTTTAAACAAAGCAGGAAGAAACTCAGGCCTTACACTGTCACTTCATTCCATTGTGAAGTAATTGAATATTTTTAATTCACTGGTCCTGGATTTTGCATCACCTTCTACCTGGTTTCCTGGGTGGAGATGATCCCCTGGAGGAGGAGATGGCAACCTACTCCAGTATTCCTGCCTGGAAAATCCCATGGACAGAGGAGCTTGGTGGGCTACAGTCTGTGGGGTTGCCAAGAGTCGGACACGACTGAGCGACTGAGAACGCATGCATGCTACCTGGTTTCACCTTTGCTTTTCTGCTAAATTCCCTTGCATTTGTGCTTTCTCTTACAGCTTTTTAGTATACCCCTGAAGAAACAGTCAATTGTCATCCAATATGGGAAAATGTTTATTTTCAGTAGGAAGGGAGAGATCTCTGTGTCCAATAGAAATAAGGTTAAAAATCCACACGTGCGGTTTGGATTTCTCCTGTGATGTGGAGACCCAGAAAGGAAAAACAACTTGTCCCACCTAACTTATAATTAATTCCTTCAGGCATTGGAGGAAGAAAAAGATGGAGAATTATCTACTGTGAGAAAACATTCACAGAAACTGGGAATGATTTCAAACCTGTAACACAAGTGTGACATTGTTATCTTTTGGTACTCCTTTTGTCACCATGGTAACAGAGCTAATCCTCTGGTTATTTGGGTCTGTGGTGGTGTCCTAAAGGTGAGAATAGAAATATATAATTAGTTTTCATTCATTTAGAAGCATCCAGAGGTTGTTCTCAAGTTCTCAGAAGCTTTGTTAAAACAGTTGGTCCTGGCAGAGAAATACTCTGACATATCTGTGAATACAAGACTGCAAAATTAAACACTTGTTGGAGTTTAACCACACACACACACACACACACACACACACACACACACACAATGTAAATAAAGTTCAACACATTGTTTTGGGACTAGTGAGTATCCATTTGAAACGAGTGAATCAGTTCAACACCCACCTCATTATTCTCAAAAATAATTTCTAGAGAGCTTATCTGTCAAAAATGCCTAAATATTTCCAACTATTAAGTTAATCTCTTTTTTCCCCACTGAGAAAATTAAAATAATTTAAAATTGGAGGAGGGGCAATTCAAATATATCAACTTTGGGGGATGGAAGTAAAACAATCAAATGCCATTCATAATAGTCAAACTATTAAAATTTATTTCTATTTTTATATATTTTACATAAAATCTTTATTTCTATATAACCTTTGTGTATAACAGATAATGATATAGACATGTCTTTCCACTCTCCATCTTAATAAAAACAGTCTTCATAGCATATTTACCTTTTTTCTTTTTTTCCAGCTTTATTTACTCTCCTCCTACTCTACTGTTTTTTCTGGTTTGTGTGTGTGTAATTTCTTTTTTAAAAAATTAATTAATTTACCTTAATTGGAGTATAATTACTTTACAATATTGCGGGGTTTTTGCCATACATTAACATGAATCAGCCCTGGGTGTACATGCATCCCCCAATCCTGAATCCCCCCTTCCTCTTCCCTCCCCACCCCATCCTTCTGCACTGTCCCAGAGCACTGGCTTTGAGTGCCCTGCTTCATCCATTGAACTTGCACTGTTCATCTATTTTACATATGGCAATATATGTTTCAATGCTATTCTCTCAAATCATCCCACCCTCGCTTTCTCCCACATAGTCCAAAAGTCTGTTTATTACATCTGTTATAGTTTATTACATCTGTGTCTCTTTTGTTGTCTTGCATTTAAGGTCGTCATTACCCTCTTTCTAAATTCCATATATATGCGTTAATATACTGTATTGGTGTTTCTCTTTCTGACTTACTTCACTCTATATAATAGGCTCCAGTTTCATCCACCTCATCAAATTGACTCAAATGTGTTTTTTTATAGCTAAATAATATTCCATTTACCTTTATTCTTGACTGTGATTAGAGACAGTCTGTTTTCCAAAAGTGCACTTTAACCTAAATGGTCTAGAAGGCAGGTTTTTTAAGTCCTATAAGTTCTGTATTACACTGGACAATTTAGATCAACCTGCAAATAACTTTTAATGAAACAAAGGACTGAATTTTGAAAATTCATCTTAGGGGTGTAATATTGTTTTGATGTAACATACATTTGTTTTGTAAGTCGCTTTTGAAAGATTTCTTTGCAATAACACACAACACTTACAGCAGTGAAATTATATCAACCATAATGATGGTTAGATTGAGGGGGTGTGGGTGCTTATTGCTTTTTTAAAAAAAGTAATTTGGCCATGCCGTTTAGCATGTGAAATCTTAGTTCTGTGACCAGGGGTTGGAAGCACGGGGTCTTAACCACTGGACCAGCATGGAAGTCCCAGATGGCTTCTTTTTTATAATTAATTCTGTACAGAACTAGTGTTGACTGAGAACACTTCATGGCTACCATATACTCTCCAAACAATACACTGTTGCTCAGAAAGAAAGCAATCGATAAAACAAAATATGGGGAGGTGGGAGGGGGTTTCAGGATGGAGAACACATGTACACCCATGATGGATTCATGTCAATGTATGGCAAAACCACTACAATATTGTATGGTAATTAGCCTCCAATTAAAATAAATAAATGTATATTAAAAATAAAATAAAAATGGAAAAATAAACAAAATATGGAAGAAATAGGAGAGGATGCAAAAATGTTACTATCAAGAGACACCTTTTAATCTCCAGAGACCGTTATGTGTATGTGCAGGTGTGGGGGGTTGTTTGAACCCTTGTTTTATATTTTATATTTAGGCATATTCCCTCTAGAGAGTATTTTATTTGTAATTATTGTTTATTTCCACACACTGGTGGTGGGGACCAAACACAAATTTACAAAGATGGAAACATACCTGTTGTTTATAGACTTCCGAATATGTAACTTGGATTGGGATAGGGGACCTAGGGTTGATTCCTAGAAATAGAATGAGAATTCAAAAAAAAAGAAAAACAGAAATGTTTCTTCCCAGTCTGAAACTGGGAAAATTTCCCTCCCAGCTTTTACTTTTTCCAACTTCCTTCCAGCTTTCTTTACAAAAGGGATTATGGGATTTCTGCTTCACAGTCATGCCTGCTAGCCAGTTGAAGTGTTTGTGTGTGTATGTGTGTGTGTTTGTGTGAGTTTGTGTGTGTGTTAGTCACTCATTCATATCTGAGTCTTTGTGTCCCCATGGACTGTAGCCCACCAGACTCCTCTGTCCACAGAATTCTCCAGGCGACAATACTGGATTGCCATTCCCTTCTCCAGGGTATCTTCCCCAGGGATCAAACCTGGGTCTCCTGCATTGCAGACAGATTGTTTGAGCAACCAGGGAAGCCCAAAGTTGAAGTATAGTTTATTTATAATACTGTATTGGTTTCAGGTATATAACATAGTGATTCAATATTTTTATATAGATTATACCCCATTTAAAATTATCACAAAGTAATGGGTGTATTTCCCTCTGCTATATAATATATCCTTGTTGCTTATTTATTTTATACATACTTGTCTGTACCTCTTATACACCTATCTTGCCCCTTCCCCTTCTCCTCCCCACTGGTAGCCACTAGTTTGTTCTCTATATCTGTGAGTCTGTTTCTGTTTTGTTATATATCTGTTTTATTTCTTAGAATCCACATGTAAGTAATATCATACATTATTTGTCTTTGTCTGACTTATTTCACTAAGCATAATACTCTCTAGTCCATATTGTTGCAAATGGCAGAATTTCACTCTTTTTTATGGCTGAGTAATATTCCATTCCATGTATCTCTGTATCTATCTGTCTGTCTCTATATCTCACATCTTCTTTATCCATTTATCTGTTGATGGACCCAGATTACTTCTGTATCTTGGCTATTATAAACACTACTGCTATGGATGTTGGGATGGACATATCTTTTCGAATTAATGTTTTTGTTTTCTTCAGATATATACCCAGGAGTGGAATTCCTGGATCATATCACAGTTCTATGTTTAGTATTTTGAGGAAACTCCATATTGTTTTCCATAAAGTGAAAGTGAAGTCACTCAGTCATGTCCGACTCTTTGCGACCCTGTGGACTATAGCCCACCAGGCTCCTCCTCTGTCCATGGGATTTTCCAGGCCAGAATACTGGAGTGGGCTTCCATGGATTGAACTCAGGTCTCCCATACTGCAGGCAAACTCTTTACCCTCTGAGCCACCAGGGAATCCCTTGTTTTCCATAGTGATTACACAAATTCCACTGGGGTTTCCTTTACTCCACAGCCTCTCCAACATTTGTAGACTTTCTGATGATGTCCATTGACAGGTGTGAGGGGTTACTTCATTGTGGTTTTGATTTGCATTGCTCTGATGATCAGCAATGTTAAACATCTTTTCATGTGCCTGTTGGCCATCTTCTTTGGAAAGAAGATTTGGAATGTGCCTGTTGTATTTCTTCTTTGGAAAAATGTCTATTGAAGTCTTTTGCTGAGGGATACTAATCCCTAATCCATCTTATCATTTGTAAATATTTTCTCCTTTTATGTGGGTTATCTTTTTGCTTTTTTTTTTTTAACTTTTTACTTTATATTGGAGTATAACTGATTAACAATGTTGTATTAGTTTCAGGAGTACATCAAAGTGCTTTAGTTATATATATATATATATATATATATATATATATATATATGTCTCTGTTCTTTTAAAAAATAATTTGTCTTTTCATTTTTTAACTGAGTTGCCCTAGGTTTCAATATTTCAAAAGAAGTCAGAAAGACAAGTTAAAATACTAATAAATTGGCAACCACTAGGGGGAGTCTTTAAATGTGTTACCTTAAATGTGCAGGAGCTGCACATTTGGAACGCATCTCTACTCAGTAGTAAAGAATTGCCTGCCAAAGGAGGAGATGCAGGAGTCCTGGATTGGGAAGATCCACTAGAGGAGGCCATACCAATCCACTCCAGTATTCTTGCCTGGAGAATCCCATGGACAGAGGAGCCTGGTGGGTCCATGGGGTTGCAAAGAATAGAACATGATTGAAGCGACTGAGCACTCATAAACATATGTGTACACATACATGTTATACACATAAACACACGTAAAGTGCTACATCAAAGGACAGTGCTTGGATACTGAGGAATTGAAAGGTTAATAGCATACTGAAGTCAGATCCATACTGATGCATTGTTTTCCTTCACTTGTTTACCTCAACTCTTTCTCTCAGAAAAATTTCACCCGAAGGCATCAGAGAATCTGCTTACTTATGCAAGTTCCTCCGGAGCCAGTAAACTGAGTTTTCCCATCAGGTGTCTCAAACCCAGGATTGCAGACACATAAGTAGCTTCCCCGGGTGTTCTTACACCTGGCTGTCGGTGAACACAGTGCGCGGTTCAGGCATTCATTCTTATCTGTGGCAGGAAAAGGATGAAAAGTGAATCAGTCAGTGACGGGGCTCCATGGGGTCACTCAGGGCTCCATGCATTCACTTCTTCATGCCACGCTTGTGGCATGACCACCACACACAGGTCACAGTCTGTGCATTTCGAGGCACTCACCTTGGTTTGCTCGAGATTGTCTCAATATACAGTTGAAAGTTCTGCATGTAGAGAACCACTAAGTACCAACCCAACCGAGATGGTCAGCCAGTATCAGAGCAGTGAACAGGATCACTCATATTTACTTTCCATTTTTTAAATCAATTTTTATTGGAGTATACAAAACATTTTTTCTCAGGTTGGAGCCCATCCCTGAGGATGATAACAGGAAGGTAGATTCTTTACTGTCTGAGTCACCAGGGAAGCCCTAATACCGTGTTAATGAAGGGTAACTACCAACAAGGACAATTAAAGAGTAGAGTAATCAGTTAGATGAGATGGTTAGACAGCATCACTGACTCAATGGACATGAATCTGAGCAAACTCTGGGTGCTAGTTAAAGACAGGGAAGCCTGGAGTGCTGCAGTCCATGGGGTTGCAAAGAGTTGCCTACAACTAAGCAACTGAACAACAACAACTACTTCAATAAAAACTTTTAAAATTAAAAGTTAAAAAAATAGTTTAATACATATTTGGGCTTCCCTGGTGGCTCAGACTGTAATAAATCTGCCTGCAATGTGGGAGACCAGGGTTTGATCTCTGGGTCGAGAATATCCCTTGGAGAAAGAAATGGCAACCCACTCCAGTATTCTTGCCTAGAGAATCCCATGGACAGAGCAGCCTGGCAGGCTACAGTCCATGGGATCGTAAAGAACTGAACACAACTGAAGCAACTGAGCACACACGCATACATGTTATGCACACATAAAGAGCTGTATCAGATGAAAGTGTTTAGATACTGAGGAATCGAAAGGTTGTTAGCATATTGAAGTAAGATCTGTACTGATGCATTGTTCTTCTTCATTTGTTTTGCTCAACTATTTCTCTAAGGAAAGTTTCACCGGAAGGCGTCAGAGAATCTGCTTACCTATGCAAGTTCCTCTGGAGCCAGTAAATTGAGTTCTCCCAGTAGGTGTCTCAAACCCAGGATTGCAGACACATGAGTAGCTTCCCCAGGTGTTCTTACACGTGGCTGTCAGTGGGCAACTTGTGGTGTTCAGGCATTCATTCTTATCTGTGGCAGGAAAAGGATGAAAAGTGAATTAGTCAGTGACGGGGCTCCATGGGGTCACTCAGGGCTCCAAGAGTTCACTTCTTCATGCCACACTTGTGGCATGTCCACCACACACAGGTCACAGTCTGTGCATTTCGAGGCACTCACCTTGGTTTGCTCGAGATTGTCTCAATATACAGTTGAAAGTTCTGCATGTAGAAAATCACTAAGTGCCAACCCAACCAAGATGGTCAGCCAATGTCAGAGCAGTGAACAGGATTATTCATATTTATTTTCCTTTTTAAAACCAATTTTTATTGGAGTATATAAAACATTCTTTTTTCTAGTGTTGGAGCCCATCCATGAGAATGATGACAGGAAGATAGATTCTTTACTGTCTGAAACACCAGGAAAGCCCTAACTACCATGTTAATGAAGGGTAACTACAAGCAAGGAAAATAAGAGTAGAATAATCAGTTAGATGAGATGGTTAGATAGCATCACTGACTCAATGGACATGAATCTGAGCAAACTCTGGGTAATAATTAAAGAGAGGAAAGCCTGGCGTGTTGCAATCCAGGGGGTTGCAAAGAGTTGAACACAACTTAGTGACTGAAAAACAACAATAAATACTTCAATTTTTTTTACTTAAAAATAGTTTAATACGTATTACTTTAAAAAAATAGCTTAACGTGGGCTTCCCTGGTGGCTCAGACTATAATGAATCTGCCTGCAATGTGGAAGACCCAGGTTCAATCTCTGGGTCAGGAATATCCCTTGGAGAAGGAAATGTCAACCCATTCTAGTATTCTTGCCTGGGAAATCCCATGGACAGAGGAACCTGATGGGCTATATATAGTCCATGGCATTGCAGAGTTGGACATGAATGAGCAACTAACACTAACTCACATACATATTTATTTATTGTTTAAAAAGCAGTAGGAGGAACAGAGAGTGATGACTAGATTTTTAAAATATGAGTTTAGAAAATATGTCTCAGAGGAAGTGACAAAGTGTAAGAGAATATGAAAACACCATACAAGAAATTCCCAAAGCAAGCAGTGAGGTAAGATTTGGAAAACAGAATGGAACTCATTGGGCTTCCCAGGCAGTGCTAGTGGTAAAAAAATCTACCTGCCAAGGCAGGAGACACAAGAGATGTGGGTTTGATTCCCGGGTCAGGAAGATCCCCTGGAGGAGGAAAAATGGCAATCCGCTTCAGTATTCTTGCCTGGAAAGTTTCATGGACAAGAGAAGTCTGGTGGGCTATAGTCCATAGGGTCAGGGTATGATTGAGTGACTGAGCACACACAGAACTCATCTGTATAGAAAATAATGGAAGAACAAAGATGACTTTATGATGAGTCCACATTTTCTGTGTCTTGATCACAGGTGGTATTCTTATATTCAGAGTCTACAAACAATAAGCGCTGGAGAGGGTGTGGAGATAAGGGAACCCTCCTACACTGTTGGTGGGAACGTAAATTCATATAGCCATTATGGAGGATAGTATGGAAATTCCTCAAAAAACTAACAATAGAATTGCCATATGATCCAGCAGTCCTGCTCCTGAGAAAATTTCTCTCTACCTAAAGAATAAATACATAAACAACTCTTTTTATATGAGTTGATTTCTCCATGTGAAAAACTCAGGAGCAACATCTGAAAACTCACTAGCATGTTTCAGGAGTTGAGTTCTTTTAAAACACTTTCTAAAAGCTACTTTCTAAACCAAAACATTAATTTTTTGCTATAAACATAAATGTAAGTGCTAACAGTTTTTTGAAACCCCAAAATGTAAAATGGTCATAATAAAATTTTGCGTGAACTCTATTTTTTTTTAGTGTATTAGGAAACTTGCTCTTTGGAAGGAAAGCTATGACAAATCTAGACAGCATGTTAAAAAACAGAGACATCATTTTGCCAATGCCAACAAAAGTCTGTATAGTCAAAGCTATGATTTTTTCAGTAGTCATATACTGATGTGAGAGTTGGACCATGAAGAAGGCTGTGCACCGAAGAATTGATGCCTTCGAATTGTGACACCAGAGAAGACTCTTGAGAGTCCCTTGGACAGCAAGGAGATCAAATCAATCAATTCTCAAAGAAACCAGTCCTGAATTGGAAGGACTGATGCTAAAGCTGAAGCTCCAATACTTTGGCCACCTGAAGTGAAGAGCTAACTCATTGAAAAAGACCATGATGCTGGGAAAGGTTGAAGGCAAAAGAAGAAGAGGGCAGCAGATGATGAGACAGTTAGATTACATTACCAACTCAATACACACGAATTTGAGCAAACTCTGGGAGATAGTGAAGGATAGGGAAGCCTGGCATGCTGCAGTCCATGGGGTCACAAAGAGTAAGACATGACTTAGCAACTGAACAACATTTCCAAATGAGAAAAACTCATTAGGCTATACATGTCTGCCAATCCCTTATTAACATGGACTTAAAAATATTTCAAATTGAGGACAAACCCCTTTTATACATCCCTGGTAACATTCCTTCTTACTTAGTACTTAGGTCCAAAGACTATGCAGTCTAAACAAAAAGATCCTTGAGCTAAAGAATTGAAGGGCTCTTTAATGCTATTCAACAAAAAATTGTTTTTCACGCCTAGCACTTAGGTATCCACTATCAAAGCCATTGATTTGATCAGTTATTATCAAAATTTAGGTCCAATCTCTCAATAGGAAGGATGAGTAGATCTACTTTTTTTTCTAGAATGTTCTTACTGAAATAACACTCACCTATGCACGTCACTCCAGGACCATTAAAATGTGTCTTCCCGTTGCTTGATTCAAATCCGGATTTACAGGTGCAGAAGTAGCTGTCTGCGGTGTCAGTGCAGGTGGCTTTCGAAGGGCAGGCCTGGGTATCCAGGCATTCATTCACATCTGTGAGTAAGGATACATCAAAGGCCAAACGAGTGGGTTCGGCCCATGTCGCTATCCTATCACGCAGGCGTTCAGTCCACTACGGAGTACTTCCTAGGTTCCCAGCACGAGGTTTACCATTCTCTTACCCACCAGTTAATGAGAGCACTCCAGATCCTTGTTCCACAGAGCTTATATTTTTATGAGGGGACAAGGGAACAAATTATCCCATATGGAAAGGATTGCAAATAGATATAAGAAGCCAGACTGAGGGCAAGAGGAGAGGGGGTGACAGAGAAGGGGGTGACAGAGAATAAATGGTTGGATGACTTCACCAACTCAATGGACATGAGTTTGAGCAAATTCCAGGAGATGGTGAAGGACGGGGAAGTCTGGCGTGCTGCAGTCCATGGGGCCACAAAGAGTCGGACACAACTTAGCGACTGAACAACCACAAGAAGAGCCCGAGGTGGGACGAATTAAGAAAGCAGCATTGAAACATACATTACCATATGTAAAATTAGATAGCCAGTGAAAATTTTACTATATGATGCAGGAAGCTCAAACCCAGTGCTCTGTGACAACCTAGAGGGGTGGGATGGGGTGGGAGGTGGGAGGGAGGTTCAAGAGGGAGGAGACATATGTACACCCATGAGTGTGAGCAAGCTCTGGGAGTTGGTGATGAACAGGGAAGCCCGGCACGTTGCAGTCCATGGGGTCTCAAAGAATTGGACATGGAGCGACTGAACTGAACCGATAGCTGATTCATATTGGTGTATGGCAGAAAGCAACACAATACCATAAGGCAATTATCCTCCAGTTAACAATAAATAAATTTGAAAAAAGAAGCCAGAGGCTCAGAGAGGGTCAGGAAGAGAAATTTTGTAGGATGACCAGGACAAGTGTGACTGAGATGACTAAGTATGAGAAAATCTAGCAGAAAGTGTTTTTTTTTTTTTTTGACCCTGCTACATGGCATGTGGGATCTTAATTCCCCAACCAGAGATTGAACCGGGGTTCTTTGGGTTGAAAGTGTGGCATCTTAACCACTGGGGAAGTCTCCAGCAGAAGATTTCCTTGAGCAGTGGGACTAGCCAAGAGATGGAGACCATCTTGGCGTGGAATGGTAGGCAGGGGTGAACAGGGAGACAGACTGATCATCCCTGAGTTCAAAATGTAGTCTTAGGGGCTTCCCTGGTGGCTCAGTGGTAGAGAATCCACCTGCCAGTTCAAGAGACTTGGGTTCGATTCCTGGTCCTGGAAGATCCCACATGCCTCGGAGCAGCTGAGCCCATTTGCCACAACTACGGAGCCCATGTGGTGCAAGGACTGAAGCCCAAGTGCCGTAGAATCCATGCTCGATAACGAGAGAGGCCAGCACAACGAGAAGCCTGCACGCCACAGCTAGAGCAGCCTCTACTCTCCAAAACGAGAGGAAAGCCGTGCAGCCTCAAAGACCCAGGACAGCCAAAATGAAAATTTTAAAAATGTAATCTTAAAAAGTTAATGTCTCAAGGCAATCTCCCACTAAATATTCATGAAGATGATACTTCCTTACTATTTTATTTTTATTGGCCAGGAGGCACAGCATGCGAGATCTTAGTTCTAAGAATAGGGATCAAACCCATGCCCCCTGCAGTGAAAAACATAGAGTTATAACCGTTGGACCACCAGGCAAGCCTCATGATTTTTAATTTGCAGTTTCCCAGGCTAGATTGCATTTTCTTAATTTTTTTGCTTTCATTTTATCATTTACAAGGTGAAGAAAATAATTCTACATATTTGGTCATCCTATGATCCAGTGATTCCTTTTAGAGAAATTCCCCCAAGCAAAATGAAAACATATATCCACAGAAAGACTTGTACATGAAGTCTTTTTACAATAGGCTTCACAGCAGCCCTCTTCATCATAGTCAGCCATCAGAAAATCAGGAGTCCACCAACAGGAAAATGGATTAATAAACTGTGGTATATTAACAAAATGGAATGCTATATCTGATTGACAAGAAGGGATATTCAGGATGTATTAGGTGAAATAAAAGCATATTGTAAAACACATCAACTGTGACCACATTTGTAAATAATACATACATAGTCATATCTGCATTTATCAAATCTTTGTCTGTATCTATATCTATTTACCTATTTATGTATGTAAATGCATGTTTATATTTATGTACATACTATTTAACATACATAGGCTGTTTGCACAAAGAACCCACAAAAATTATATGGAAATAATAAAAGACGATCACTCCTTTTACTGTGACTCATGTGTTTAAATATGCATATATTTGCTTATTTATATATATATAATATATATTTATAAATGTCTATACCTATGTATGTATATATACTTAAATATATGCCTATTTGTCTATATTTATATTAATATATACTTTTAAAATAACTATATAAATAAGTAAATAGGTACAACATTCTCAGTCACTCAGCCATGTCCAACTCTTTGCAACGTTATGGACTGTGGCCCACTAGGCTATTCTGTCCATGGGATTCTCCAGGCAAGAATACTGGAGTGGGGTGCCATTTCCTACTCTAGGGGATCTTCCCGACCCAAGGATCAAACCTGGGTCTCCTGTGTCTCCTGCACTGCAGACAGATTCTTTACCACTGAGCCATCAGGGAAGCCTATAAATATATATATATATATATATATATATATATATATATACTTAAATATAAAAATAAATATATATTTTATATATTTATATATAGGTAAATAAGTACATATAGGTGTATGTATGTATATATATATATACACACATGTATATAGGCATAACTACAGAAATATATTAGCATAGGTGTATGTATTTATTTATAGATATATGTAGGTAAAAGAGCATATATATATATACATATATATATGCACCATGATAAAAATAGGGTTTCCCCAGTGTGATGTGCTTAGTTGTCTAGTTATGTCCAACTCTTTGCAATCCTATGGATTGTGAAAAGCTATTTCTTTTTAAGTGTCATAAGTATAGCATGGTAGGAAAAACTGTGAAGGCTAGAATTACTTGGAGAGTCACATGAGTTTGAGCAAATGCTTACCATTTCCATATTTCTCTTTTTAAGTTTGAATCTGGGGAGAACAAAACGTGTTCTGCTTATTCCCAAACTGCTATGTAAAGAAACATCTATAGGGACTCTCCTGGAAGTCCACTGGTTAAGATTCCACCTTCTAGTGCAGGAGCTGTGAGTTCGATCCCTGGTCAGGGAACTAAGGTCCCACATGCCTTGGGGTGAGGTCAAAAAACAAAAAACAACAACAAAATAGAAACATCTGTAGAAATACAGGCTACACAAACTATTCCAGATTCATTCTGCCCATCACCCACATACCTTGAAATGATGAGTAAGGAATATTCAGAAAGAAAATTAAGCAGGAAAGTCCTGGGAGAAAAAAACAAAAGGGGAGTTTAATTTTTTAAATACTTTCTGATGGCCTGACTCTGTTAAGGCTGACTGTACTTTCCTTCCCCAAATAGCTCTTGAATAGTTTCTCTAAACACATTGAGCACATTCAACACAATTTGAGCCCTCTAGAGACTGTTTGGTCGTTGAGAGCTTAAAGTCAGTTGATCATGGTCAACAAACATTCACAGATTCATATGAATATTTTTGAGATGTCAAGGATAAAAATGGATGAAACAGGGAAAAATGTAGAAAGCTGAATAATACTGACGAATAAATATTTACTTTAATGTTTTTTATAAGTATATGAAAGAAAGCAAAGTGAACGTGTTAGTTGCTCAGTCTTTGCAACCTCATGGACTATAGCCCACCAGGTTCTCCTGTCCATGGGATTTTCCAGGCAAGAATACTGAAGAGGATTGTCATTTCCTTCTCCAGGGGATTGTCATGACCCAGGGATCAAACCTGGTCCACCTGACTTGCAGGCAGATTCTTTACCATCTGAGCCACTAAGGAAGCCCCTATATAGTTATATAGGTAGCAAAACGTGGCTTCATTAGTTGTTGAGCTTAACATTCATTAGCAGTTTATTCTATCTGAGCCCATTTATTTTTTTAAAAATTTATTTATTCATTTATTTATTTTTTCTTTACATTATTGTGTCAGTTTTGCCATACATTGACATGAATCTGCCATGGGGATACATGTGTTCCCCTTCCAGAAATGCCCTCCCTACAGAAGTTAGGTTTTCTCACTGGACAAGTGTTTCATAAACGTCAAAGGAGTTGGGGAATTCCCTGGTTGTTTCAATGGTTAGGATTATGCTTTCACTACTGAGGGGCTGGATTGGCTTCCTGGTCCAGGAACTAAGATCCTGTGTTTCCCAATGTGGCCAAAAGAAGAAAGTCACAGGACTTGGACAATTAAATGAGTTTCTCGTGGGCAAGTAAATTAAAAAATATAATTCTAGAAATCCTCTTGGTATTTTTAGTAAAACAAAAACACACAGCATGGAATGAGGAACAATTTCAGTATGTTTTATGAAATACATGTTGGGGCTTCCAAAATTAGGAGCAGGAAGCAAATGTGATTTCTCTGAAACAGAAGAAAGATGCTCATCAATTTTTAGTTCCCATCAAGGTACGTTCATACTGAAAGAGCAACATTGCAATTTTACGAGAAGTTTGCACGCTCAGTAAATTTACGAGCAATTTGCATACTCTGAGCGGTCAGCTCGGAGACCTAGAGGACCCAAGTCCAGAAATTCTGGCTCACTAAGCAAATAGATCCGGAAGAATCCAACTCAGTTTCAGGAAGAAAAATGAGCATGGGACAGCTTTCCATGCCAAAAACCTGGCCCTGACACAAAAGTATCCATTCTTACATGAGATTCATGTTTTGCAAGGGCTTCCCATTTGCCTCAGGGGTAAAGAATCTGCCTGCCAATGCAGGAGTCGCAGGAGATGAGGTGGCAAAGATCTCCTGGAGAAGGAAATGCAACCCGCTCCACATTCTTGCCTGGAAAATTCAGTGGACTGTAGCCTTCCAGGCTCCTCTGTCCATGGGGTTGCAAAGAATAGGATATGACTGAGCAGAATACAACAACAACCCAAAAAACTCACTTTGATCCTATTCTTATACAATGGAATATAAGAGACTGCAAGCTTTGAAGAGCCCCATTGCCTGATGAAATCATTTTGAAGTGCCCCATCTTAATTCCTCCAGGTATTTCCATAGGAGACATATCTCAGCCATGGTTTAAAAGAGCAAACCAGGTGGATGCCCCCTGCCCAAGCCACAATGTTGAAAACAAGATACAATGTGAGAGGTGAAGTGTCCCTGCTACTTCTACTTAAAGAGAATAAAATACATTTAAAAAAATTTTTTTAAATTTATTTTTTAAAAATTATTTTTAATTGGAGGATAAATGGTTTATAATGTTGTATTGGCTTCTGCCATACAACCATGTGAGTCAGCCGTAAGTATACATATGTCATCTGTCTCTTGAACTTCACCCCCACTGCCCACCACCCCAGTCTACCCCTCGAAGTTGTCACAGAGCACTGAGTTGCGCTCTTTGTGTTATACACCATCTCCCCACTAGCTTTCTATTTTACACATGATAATGTATATGTTTCAATGCTATTTCTCAATTGTCTCACCTACTTCTCGCCTCCACCCTCTTCCCCCCACCGCCTTCCCCTATGTCCACAGGTCCATTCTCTATGCCTGTGTCTATTCCTGCCCAGCAAATAGATTCATCAGTACCTTTGTTCGATATATATATATGCATTAATATAAAATATCTGTTTTTCTTAAGAGAGAATAAAATATTTTAACGACTTACCACTCAAAGGCAAAAAGAGACTTCGAGCCATCATGACAAAATGAAAGCAGAAATAGGAACTTATATGTCTTTATCTCTGGTGTTTCTCAAGGAGAATTGGGGATTTTGTAACAGCTGCTGTGGGACCATCTTCTAGTATTCTCATGAGAAACTAAAAAGAACAGCAGTTGTTTTTTTCTTTTAAATACAGAAACAGAGATATTCAGCTGAAGGCTGCAACTTTCTCTGAAATGCATTTAAAAAAAATAAGACGAATGTCAGAAAATTACTAGAGCTAATCATTGAATTTAGCAAAGTTGCAGGATACAAAATCAATATACAGAAATCAGTTGCAATTCTATATACTAACAATGAAAAATGGGAAAGAGAAATTAAGGAATCAGTCCCATTCACTATTGCAACAAAAAGAATTAAATATCTAGGAATAAACTTACCTAAGGAAACAAAAGAACTGTACACAGAAAGTATAAGACACTAATGAAAGAAATCAAAGATGACACAAGCCAGTAGAGAGCTATTCCATGTTCCTGGGTAGGAAGAATCAATATGGTGAAAATGACTATACTACCAAAGGCAATCTACAGATTCAGTGTGATTCCTATCAAATTCCCAGTGACATTTTTCACAGAACTAGAACAAAAAAATCACACAATTCTTATGAAAATACAAAAGACCCAGAATAGCCAAAACAGTCTTGAGAAAGAAGAATGGAGCTGGAGGAATCAATATTACTGACTTAAGATTATACAACAAAGCTACAGTCATCAAGACCATGCGGTACTGGCACAGAAACAGAAATATAGACCAATGAAACAAAATAGAAAGCCCAGAAATACACCCATGCACCTATGGGTACCTCATTTTTTACAAAGGAGGCAAGACTATACAATGGGGCAAAGACAGCCTCTTCAATAAATGGTGCTGAGGAAACTGGACAGCAACATGTAAAAAAAATGAAATTAGAACACTTCTTAACACCATACACAAAGATAAACTCAAAATGGATTAAAGACCTAAATACAAGACCAGAAGCTATAAAACTCTTAGAGGAAAACACAGGCAGAACACTCGATGACATAAATCAAAGCAAGATCCTCTATGACCCACCTTCTGGAGTAATGGAAATAAAAACAAAAGTAAACAAGTGGGACCTGGTTAAACTTAAAAGCTTTTGCACAGCAAAGGAAACTATAAGCAAGGTGAAAAGACAGCCCTCAAAATTGGAGAAAATAATAGCAAATGAAACAACCGACAAAGGATTAATTTCCAAAATATACAAGCAGCTCATACAACCCAAAAACAAACGACCCAATCAAAATGTGGGAAACAGACCTAAACAGACATTTTTCCGAAGAACACATACAGATGGCTAACAAATACCTGAAAGATGCTTAACACCACTCATTATTAGAGAAATGCAAATCAAAACTGCAATGATACATCACCTCACACCAGTCAGAATGGCCATCACCAAAAAGTCTACAAACAATAAATGCTGGAGAGGGTGTGGAGAAAAGGGAATGCTCTTACACTGTTGATGGGAATGTATACTGATACAGCCACTATGGAAGATAGTATAGAGATTCCTTAAAAAACTAGGAACAAAACCACCATATGACCCAGCAATCCCACTCCTAGGCATATACCCTGAGGAAACCAAAACTGAAAAATACACTTGTATCCCATTGTTCACTGCAGCACTACTTACAATAGCTAGAACATGGAAGCAGCCTAGATGTCCATTGACAGATGACGGGATAAAGAAATTGTGGTAAATATACACAGTGGAATATTACTCAGCCATAAAAAGGAATGCATCTGAGTCAGTTCTAATGAGGTGGATGAACCCAGAACCTATTATACAGAGTGAAGTGAGTCAGAAAGAAAAAAAGATAAATATTGTATTCTAATGCATATATGGGAGAAGGAAATGGCAATCCACTCCAGTATTCTTGCCTAGAGAATTCATGGACAGAGGAGCCTGGTGGGCTGCTGTCCATGGGGTCGCCGGGTCGGACACGACTGAAGCGACTTAGCATGCATGCATGCATTGGAGAAGGAAATGGCAACCCACTCCAGTATTCTTGCCTGGAGAATCCCAGGGACAGAGGAGCCTTGTAGGCTGCTGTCTATGGGGTCACACAGAGTCGGACATGACAGAAGTGACTTAGCAGCAGCAGCAGCAACAATGCATATATATATGTTATCTAGAAAAATGGTACTGAAGAATTCATTTACAGGGCAGCAGTGGAGAAACAGACATAGAGAACAGACTTATGGACATGGGGAGAGGGGAAGAGAGGGTGAGATGTATGGGAAGAGTAACATGGAGACTTACATTACCATATGCAAAATAGATAGCCAACGAGATTTTGCGATATGTCTCAGGAAGCTCAAACAGGGGCTCTGTATCAACTTAGCGGGGTGGGATGGGGAGGGAGATGCGAGGGAGGTTCAAAAGGAAAGGGATATATGTATACCTATGGCTGATTCATGTTGAGGTTTGACAGAAAACAACAAAATTCTGCAAAGCAATTATCCTTCAATTAAAAAAATTAATTAAAAAATAAGATGAATGAATGAAGTGGGAGGGAAATGCAGACATGGAGATACATTGAAAAACACAAGTAAAATGTTCACTGAAGATTCCAGGTTCATGTGCAGGACCTGATTTTGCTCCCACACCTCAGAAATGGCAATTGGCTTGTGGCCTTTTTGTCTCTTATTGTTCATAATTTGCCCCCAGCTGTGCATGTGTGAAGTTATTAGTCCCATATCGTTTCTTTGAGTTTTGTTGTTGAGGGAGATGTTTGTCCAGGTGGAACCACAGCAACAAACGGTCCCAGGTCCCAGCCTCTCTCAGGCATGTGGACGTTCACTGTAAAATTCTTGCAGCTTGGCAAGTTTTCATAATAAAATGATAAAGATGGTAACGATAACCCTGCATGCGAGACAGCAAAAGCGACGCAAATGTATAGAACAGTCTTTTGGACTCTATGGGAGAGGGCGAGGGTGGGATGATATGGGAGAATGGCATTGAAACATGTAAATTATCATATGTGAAATGAATTGCCAGCCCAGGTTTGATGCATGATACAGGGTGCTCGGGGCTGGTGCACCGGGATGACCCAGAGAGATGGAATCAGGAGGGAGGTGGGAGGGGTGTTCTGGAAGGGGAACACATGTATACCCATGGTGGATTCATGTCAATGTATGGCAAAACCAACACAATATTGTAAAGAAAAAAAGTCTTTCTTGAATTTGTTACAATAAAAAAATTAATAAAAAAAAGAGTTGAAAAAAATTGTTAATTGAAATCTTTCAAGTTGCAAGGAAGAGACACAACCAGGTAACCTCATCAGTGATTCTCAAATGGGAATTCTCATCAGATGACTTGTATACAAAAGTCACCTGATTAGTCAAGTGATTAGGAAAGCATTCCTAATCACAAACGCAGCCCAGGAATTTGTATATTGACAAATCCTCACCAGCAGTGTTGATGTGGCCCTATCCTAAGTCTAATTGTCCAAGGTGATGAATTGGTTATAAGTATTTAATGGCTCTTTCCTTGCCCTGGACCTAGATATGGTCTTTGTCTCCCTTATTTCCCTCTTACTCCCCTCGTCTTTCCCCCTCCTGCCATCAGCCTCCCACAGAAGGAAGATCTGATTGGTTTGTTTATCACTGATTAAGAAAGAAGAGGATGACAGAGTGAATGACTGATCACAAACAGAGCGACACTGGCTCGTGTGTGATTCTTGTTTAGCAATAGTGAGGTTATTCAGATGAAGTGCATGGTTTTTCAAGCCACGAGAAACCACCTTAGTCCACTTTTCTCGTAAAGTGATGGTGCAATTAAAAAATAAATAAATAAAAATCTTAAAGTACATTTCTTATAGAAATCTTAGAAACATGAATTTAGAAAAGAAGAAAATAAAAGTTACATCTAATCTCTATGCTCAGAGCTCCTACTAATGTTAGAAAATTTTAATCATACTCTGCATATTTTTTCTGTGTCTTGGGATTATTGACATTGGAGCTGGATTATTCTTGGCTGTGGGAGCCCATTGCAAGCCCCACCCACTAGATGCTAGCAGTACCACTCCCCAAATGGGACAACAAAAACACTGTCTCACTTCCCATCCCCCCATCCTCACATTGCCCCTCCTCCCCACTGGTAACCACTAGCTTGTTCTCTACATCTGTGAGTCTGCTTCTTTTTTATTATATATATTTACCAGTTGCTTATATTTTTCAGATCCCACCCCTAAGTGATATCATACAGTTTTTGGCTTTCTCTGTCTGACTTATTTCATTTAGCATAACGCCCTCCACGTTCATACATGTTGCTGCAAATGGCAAATTTTCATTCCTTTTTAGGGCTTAGAAGTATTCCAGTGTGTGTGTATGCCACATCTTTTTTCCATTCATCTGTTGATGGACACTCAGGTTACTTCCATATCTTAGCAATTGTCAATAGTGCTGCTATGAACTTTAGGGTGCCTGTATCTTTTCAAATTAGTGTTTTTGATAATCCACAATAAATGGTTTCTTGAAGGATATGTGGTTTCAGATGATGCTGGAGAGATTAATTAAGCCTTGACACATAAAGGAGAATGATGAGTTCCAGAGTAAGCAGGCATCAGGGCCAATATTCAGAATTTAGTCCATGGGCCAACAACCCAGCCAGGTTGGAATTTCAAAGTCTGAACAGGGCCAAGAGTACCATGGTATTAGTCTCCATTCTGATTTGCTGCTTCTGACCAAAATAAACTTGTAAATTTGTGGGGAGCAGGGGAAGGGATCAGAAGAAGGAAGTCTCTTTTCTTCTGCTTTTTAAAGAAATGTCTTAACTATAGATGTCTTCACATTAGCTATTACTTATAAGCTGCCTTTTGATTAAGCCTTACAAAGATGAAGTTATCAAATCACTATGCTCCTTTAGAGCTAAATCACACATTTCTTCTAGATGGAGGTCCAAGTTTGTGAGATGCTGAATGTCCCACTATGGCCTTTCTGCATTCACCTCTCGGCCCCAGCAGAGGCCCAACGACAACTTGATCATGACATATTCTCCACCTGAACCTTCCTTCCTTCCATCAGAGACCAGATCAATGCCTTTCATTCATAGAAGGCTTTTTAAAAATTTCTTTTCTTTTAATTAAGTAATTTTTTACATACAAAAATAGCTGTGCATAATGAATCAGTGCAACTTGGTGAGTCTGTAGATTAGTACACACTCAGAAGACCATCACTGATGCCAAAATATTGGTTCTCTGTAGACAATGCTGATATGAGATACAGAGTTTCGAAGGAGAAAGAAAGAGCAGATTTATTCTTTGTCAGGCAAAGAGGGAGTACAGCAAGCTAGTGTCTCAGGAAGTATTCTCCTCTCTTCAGAGGGAGGGTAAATCAAGATGTGGAAATCTTTTCAGTCCCTCAGAATATTCACCCATGCCCCCTTCTGGTCAGTACCATCCCCCCCAACCCTGGAATTAACCAATCTCTACCACCACAGATTATTTTTGTCTGTCCTTGAACTTTATATAAATAGACTCATACCATCTGGTGTCTCTTCAATTGCTCTTCTTTTGGTAATCATTGTCTATTAGATTTGTACGTGTTGGGGCATGTAGCTGTGCTTTGTCTTTTTTTCATTGGTATATGGGATTCCATTCCATGAATATGGCCCAGTCTATTTATCCATACGTATCTACTGATGTATATGGGTACTCATTTCTTTTGGGAATATGCGTAGGAGTGAAATTGCACACACACACACACACACACACAGCAAAATAGTATATACAGATAACTATAGATAGGGATAAGGATCACAGAGCTACAGTAGATATGGCCAAATAATTTCCCAACGTTTTTATACCAGCATTTAGTGTTTTCCCCACATTTTAAAAATAACTTGCACTGAGAAGTGGAGTGCTTTAATTATGTGCTGTCTGGTTTCTATACTTGCTTCCTAGATACTGATGGGTATTTTTTCTCAGACTACACTATTTAGCTCTGTAAGGGTGGCACCCCGATGCATGTTGCTGCAAAACCCCACTTCCCCCAGTTTCTTCCTGTGGTAACTAGCAGAACTCAGGGTGCAAACAAAGGATGAATGTGTGTTTGGTTGCTAACATAATATGTGGTATGACATTCCAGTTTCACAGACATCATCTTTATAGACCAGTTGAACTTAAAAATATAAAATGACCTGTAAGTGTGTTTATTACATATTTAGGCAAATATAGATAAAAATGGAAATGCACAAAGGAGTGCTAGATATTGTTCACTGATATGGGTGTTTTATGTATGAATATATGTTGAGATGCATACATGTTTGGAGGCATATAACATACAGATGTGTGAAAATCAGAAAGGAAGGGTATACGCTAAATAAATACTATTGACCACCTTGGGGGAATGGAAAGAAAAACAGAACCTAGGGTTGGAGAGTCAAAGGGAGTCATTGGATCTGTCAAAAGCTATTTTCTTTGTTTAAAAAGACCCAAATTGAATATAATAAAATGCTGCTGTTGTTGCTGCTTAGTTGCTAAGTAGTGTTGGACTCTTTTGCGACCCCATGGACATAGCCTGCCAGGTTCCTATGTCCATAGGACTCTCTAGGCAATAATACTGGAGTGGGTTGCCATTTCCTCCTCCAGGGTATCTTCTCAACCCAGGGATTGAACTTGGGTCTCCTGCATTGGCACGTGGATTCCTTACCACTTAGCCACCAGGGAAGCACAATAAAATGTTACTAATTGCCCTTTCTAGGTGATGGGTATATAAATGTTTGATATATTATGTAGCAATTCTTTGGTTTCAATTTTTTTCTTTAAAAAACAGATTTTTCTTTTCAAGAAAAAGATCAGGATTTGGTTGTTGGTTAGCAGAAGACTAAAGATTGAGATTTCATGAATCTGAATTAAGTGGTTCTTTCTTTTCTCCTTTGGCTCTCTATTCCTTCATTTCTCAAATATTTGTTGAGCTCTAACTAATCTGTTAATCTGCCTTGGGAATACAAATGTTGTCCTGTTTCTAAGACATTCACAGGACAGAGAAGTGAAGGAGATGCTCAATGTCTACGGAGATGTCACTCATGGGGGTACATGGATGCTGGGGACATCGGTACCATCATCACATTTCTGTAAATCTGAAACAGTTCTTTTGTATTGAAGTATAGTTGATGTACAATGTTGTGTTAGTTTCTGGTGTATTTATCTATCCTTTTCCAGGTTAGTTTCCATTATAGGTTGTTACAAGATGCTGAATATAGTTCCCTGTGCTGGATGTTCTTGATGTTCATTTTATATACAATAGTATGTATCTGCTAATCCCAAACTCCTAATTTATTCCTCCACCCACCCCTTTCCCATTTGGTAACCATAAATTTGTTTTCAGTGTCTGTGAATCTGTTCCTGTTTTGTAAATCAATTCACTTGTATCATTTTTTTTCTAGATTCCACATAGAGACAATGTCACATGATATTTATCTTTGTCTGACTTACTTCACTTAATATGAGAATCTATAGGTCCATCCATGTTGTTACAAATGGCATTATTTCATTCTTAATGGCGAACAGTCCACTGATATCTGTTCACCTGTAGATGGATGTTTAGGTTGCTTCCACATTTTGACTATTGTAAATAGTGCTGCTATGAACATCATGGTGCATAGATCCTTTCAAATTAGTTTTCTCTGGATATATACCCAAGGGCAGGATTGTTGGATCATATGGTAGGTCTGTTTTTAATTTTTTAAAAGAACTTCCATATGGTTCTCCATAGTGACTACACCAACTGATATTCTTAGGAATAGTGTAAGGAAGTTCCTTTTTCTCTACACCCTCTCCAGCATTTGTTATTTGTAGACTTTTTGATGACGGCCATTCTGACCATCATTAAAATGATGAGGTAATACCTCACTGTAGCTTTGCTTTGCATTTCTCTGAGGAGCACCTTCTGAAACAGTTCTTTTAAAATTATGTTAATTATGTGTAGTGAAGGATGTGTTAACTAGTCTTATGGTAAACATTTTGCAGTTATATACGTGTCAAATTATCACACGATTCACTTACACAACATGTAAGTAAACGTAAGCTTACACAATATTACATGTCAGTTGCATCTCAATGAAGCAGGAAAAAATCATTCATGCTCTCTACTCCCTTTCTCTTCTAATTCTGGCTTCTGGCTGATGTTGCATCACTGACACTGCTCTGGATGTTTCAGAAACATCTTTTTGTTTTTTTGTCAATCTGTGTTATCAGAGACCCTGTTTGGGATGGTATCTGCCAGTTCATTCTGAAAAAGATTCCTTCTGCTTCTGCACCTGCCAAATTATATAGATTGCTCTGCACATGCTCCACCACCCGGGGGGAGGGAGTGGACAAGAGTCCTGAGAATGTCTCATGTTCTAACTTCCTCCATGGCTTCCTCTGGCTCTGTACTGTCTTTGTCTGATCTTGGTGTGGGGGTAGAGGAGAGGTCGAAAGAACTGCTTGTATGTGGTATTGTATTATGCCCCAGGTCACCTGAATAACTTTTGAAATTAAAAAAAAAAGTCTTCAATTTGGGAACTACCATCTGATCCAGCAATTTCACTCCTGGGTATATATATCCCCCAATTTTTAAATGCTAACTTGGAAAGATACATGCACCCCAATGTCTGTAGCAGCACCATTTAACAATACCAAGACATGGAAGCAATGAAAGTGTGCATCAACAGACAAATGGATAAAGAAGATGTAGTATACATATATAATGGAATACTAGCCATAAGAGAGAATGAAATAATGCCATTTGCAGCAATGTGAATGGACCCAGAGACCATCATACTAAGTGAAGTAAGCCAGACAGGGAAAGACAAATATCATATGATACCATTTACATGTGGAATCTTAAAAGAGGGTGCAGGCTCACACATATCAAAAACAAACTTATGGTTACCAAAGGGGAAAGGCAGGAAGGAGGGATAAATTGGGAGTTTGGGGTCAGCATATACAGACTACTATATATAAGATACATAAAATAGATTAAAAAGGACCTACTGTATAGCCCAGGGAACTATATTCAATATTTTGTAATAACCTATATGGGGAAAAAAACCCTGAAGAAAGAATATGCCTGAATGGAGGCTAAGTCTCTTCAGTCGTGTCCAACTCTTTGCAACTCTATGGACTGTGGACCCCCAGGCTCCTCTGTTCATGGGATTTCCCAGCAAGAATACTGAAGTGGGTTGCCTTTTTCTTCTGCATGGGATCTTTCTGATCTAGGGATCTAACCTGCGTTTCTTATGTCTCCTGCCTTGGCAGGTAGGTTCTTTACTACTAGCACTACCTGGGAAGCCCAAGGGGAAAAAAAAAAAAATATATATATATATATAATTATAGATATATATAATTGAATCACTTTGCTGTATACCTGAAATTAACATAACTTTGTAAATCAACTATAATTAAATTGAAAAAAGATGTGAAATATTTATATATATATATATTATATTTTATATATATATAAAATGGAGTATACAATGAACTGGACTTCCCTGATGGTCCAGTGGTTAAGCCTTGCAATGCAAGGGGCACGGATCTGATCCCTGGTCGGGTTTGATCCCACACGCTGCAGAGCAACTAAGCCAGTATGCCACAACTCCTCAAGCCCGCGCGCCCCAGAGCCTGTGCTCAGCAAGAAGAGAAGCCACCACAATGAGACGCATGAGCACCGTGTCAAAGAGAAGCCCCCACTGGAGGAAACTAGAGAAAGCCCATGTGTAGCCACGGAGATCCACCACAGCCAGTAAATAAATAAATCTTTAAAAGCATACAATGCGATATTAGATATATAAAAAAAAGTGAAAATTTGACATTAGCACTAACACGATGATTAGGTGGATGAGTTTTAGGGCTCATGAGTGAATATGCTCTGTGTGACACTATAATGATGGACAGAGATCATTACACAATTATCTAAAAATGTACAACACCCAGAGCGAACCCTACCTGGTGAACTATGGATTGGGGTTGACTACAATGTATTGATGCAGATTCATCAGTTTTAACAAATGCATCACTGTCGGTGGGCCCGTCAGGGAGCCTGTGCCCGTGCACAGGTGGCAGGCACATGGGAGTTCTCTATACCCATCGCTTAAGTTTTCTGTGAACCTAAAACTACTCTAAAAAAAAAATCAAAATTTTCTTTAAAAGTCACCCATATCCACAGAATGGTAGAAATAATACACTGACTTTTTCAGCTTGGTACAGTTTTATTACACATTCTATTCATCTTTCTGAACTTTATATGTGGTAAAAATATGTGGGGAAACAGGTGAACATAACAAGCTCAGGTTTTTCTTTTTTTTAGTAATGAGTGAGTGAAACAATGAACTTCATCAATTTTGCTGGAAGACACATACAGTCACACACATCACACCAAACTTTGTCATTATATGTGATATAGACATATATATATGGGGCTTCTCTGGTGGTTCTAGGGTAAAGAATTCACCTGCCAATGTAGGAGATGCAGGTTTGATACCGATTTTGGTGTCTATATACATAATATATAGTAGTATATAGGCTCCTGTCGCTGGTGCAAGAACTCCAGTAAGGCGTCAAGTCTATTGATCGGGAAAGGCCAAGACCCCGGTCAGCTGATGGCACCCAACCTGGGCCCCTTCCGGGGCGAGGACCTGGGCACGTTCGCGACCACGGAATGCAGCTTTCCAGTGGCTGATCAGTGCCTGCCTGAACCGCGTGTTTCCCTATCTCCGCATGTTGACCCGAAACCGTCTTGCAATGGGCAGGTTCAGAGTTCGCGTCCTGGTGAAGGAAGGAAGACTCGACGCGCCACGCCAAGGCTAAGCCTGCGCTGCAGCTGCTGAGCCCGAGGACCACACCAGAGCGTCCACCATCTTCGAAGGATCCCGCAGCAGCGAAGATGCCCTGTACTGCCAGTAAAACCTGCCACAGCCAAATACATACATAAATATTATAAAAAGAATCTATAATCTTGGTACTCAAAACTAAATTACGTTAAATGACAGGAATTCAAATATCCAGGCCATTTCAAATATGACAAAATGTTGGGAATAGTAACTGCTAAATCTAAATTTGCCTACTTTGGTGCTAGAGAAACTGAAGCTTGTTTGATGCTGCTTTGAGATGTTCTCTACCAATCGATAGGATGCCAATGTAAAAGACAGTTTGTAGGATGTATGTTTTTATTAAAGGAGGAATGAGGAGTGGACATACACTTTGTTAAAGGAAAAAGGGTGATTTTTCTCCTAAAGCTGATTATTTCTAAATTGAAGAAAGGACAAAGTATTGCTACAGAAAGGGACAGGTTTGCAGAAATAGAACATTGAGAAGTATTTTGTATGGGGTTAGGATTTTCTAAAGTGGAATTAAATCTTATTAGGTAAGTGTATTTTACTAAGACAGGCTATAGAAGGGCTAGTTTTGGTCTTTCATAAGAGAACAGTGTTTTTCTGGAATGCTGCTTTTGAGAACAGATTGTGAGTTTCCATGCCTTTAAGTGATCTGTACTTAGTTTACTTTTTATTTATTTATTTATTGTACTTAGTTTACTTTTGAAATTTTTTTTTCACCTTAGCTTAAGAAATAATTGCTTCACAGTGACCTATGATTCTGACTAGGTTTTTGAAATTTTTGACAGACTTCCCAAACATCAAATTCTCATTAAAGTTCTCTTGACCTCCAAAAAAAAAGTAGTATATAGTAACATATAGTAGTAGTATATAGAATATACTAATATATATAGTAGTATTATCATGCTGGCTATGATGATAACTTGCAAGATGATTTCCAAAACTGGTATTAAACTTTTTAGCACTGTAGACAGGGAAGTTTACATTGGCATACACACAATCATACACCCACCCTACTCCCAATTCTGTGAGGCTTTGATAACAGAACACAAATTTAGATTGTAAATAGAGCTAAGAACATGAGAGCAGGTCAGGACTACATGAGTCATCTATACCCAAATTTTTGTGATGAGAGAAAAGTTGTAAGCCATCCAGTTCCCATGATAAGTCTTAAAAAAAAAATCTGCATTGTTTTGAATGATGGGGAAAATTCATTTCAAAACTTTAATGACGTACCATATATATGCATTCATCTGATATGTGTGTCTGTGTGTCTTGATGAAGGTGAAAGAAGAGAGTGAAAAATGTGACTTAAACCTCAACATTCAAAAAACTAAGATCATGGCATCTGGTCCCATCACTTCATGGCAAATAAATGGGGAAACAGTGGAAGCAGTGACAGACTTTATTTTCTTGAGCTCCAAAATCACTGTAGATGGTGACTGTGGCTGTGAAATTAAAAGATGCATGCTTCTTGGAAGAAAAGCGATGATAAACCTTAGACAACATATTGGAGAGGGCAATGACAACCCATTCCAGTACTCTTGTCAGGAAAATCCCATGGATGGAAGAGCCTGGTAGGCTGCAGTTCATGGGGTCACGAAGAGTCGGACACAACAGAGAGATTCACAACTGAGCGATTTCACTTTCACTTTTCACTTTCATGCATTGGAGAAGGAAATGGCAACCCACTCCAGTGTTCTTGCCTGGAGAATCCTAGGGATGGCAGAGCCTGGTGGGCTGCCATCTATGGGGTCCCATAGAGTCGAACATGACTGAAACGACTTAGCAGCAGCAGCAGACAGCATATTAAAAAGCAGAGACATCACTTTGCCAACAAACGTCTGTATAGGCAAAGCTGAGAGTTGGACCATAAAGAAGGCTGAATACTTAAGAATTGATGCTTTTGAACTGTGGTGCTGGAGAAGACTCTTGAGAGTCCCTTGGACTGCAAGAAGATCAAACAAGTCAATCCTAAAGGAAATCAACTCTGAATATTCATTGGAAGGACTGATGCTGAAGCTGAAGCTCCAACCTTCTGGCCACCTGATGCAAGGAGCCAACTCATTGGAAAAGACAATGATGCTGAGAAAGATTGAAAGCAGGAGGATAAGGGGATGACAGAGGATGAGATGGTGGGATGGCATCACTGATTCAATGGACATGAGTTTGAGCAGACTCCAGGAGATAGTGAAGGACAGGGAAGCCTGGTGTGCTGCAGTCTAAGGGGTCACAAAGAATCTGACACGATGACATGACTTAGCAACTGAACAACAACAAAAGTTAAGCCTTGCTAGCCTGGGTTATCTTTGAGCAGGGTAGCTTAGTGATTTTGTAACTGTATTTACAAGTTTAAGGCAACATTTTCTGTACAAAGTATTCCTTTTTCCTCCATCTGATACATCACAGCAAATAATTCAGGGTGATAGAACAAATCACATTGTGAATGAAAAATATTGCCTGCCACATCAGTGAACAAAGGATACTGCAGCCATCCAGATGGTGAGCCCTGATGGAACTCAGGGTAAAAAAAAATAAGATGCCCACCATCAAGCCCTCAGCTACTGCAGACAACCACTATGAGGAGACTCAGGATGAGAAAGCACAGGTAAGCCGAGGTACATGTCAAAGAATGATTTCAGTGAGCCCAGTCTCTTTCATCTCCCCACACATAGAAAAGTGCTAAATTTCTTAACTTGAGATATCTGGTTTTCTTTAATTAACAGTAACCTTTTGATGTTCCAAGGCTTCCCTGATAGCTTAGTTGGTAAAGAATCCACCTGCAATGTAGGAGACCCTAGTTCGATTCCTGTGTCAGGAAAATCTTCTGGAGAAGGGATAAGCTATCCACTCTAATACTCTTGGGCTTCCCTTGTGGCTCAGCTAGTAAAGAATCTGTCTGCAATGTGAGAGACCTGGGTTTGATCCCTGGGTTGGGAAGATCCCCTGGAGAAGAGAAAGCTACCCACTCCAGTATTCTGGCCTGGAGAATTTCATGGACTATATAGTCCATGGGATTGCAAAGAGCTGGACACAACTGAGTTATTTTCATTTTAAGTCACTTCTGATGTTCCAACTACCTGGTTTTTATTGCAAAAACTCCTATGTATCTTGGGTCCTGCCCTTGCCTCTTTGGAGCAGTCTCTCAAAGTTATTTGAGATTTTCCACCAAGTAAAACTTAACTCTCATTTCTTAAAAAAAAATTTGTATTTATTTATTTTTGGCTGCACTGGGTCTTCATGAGTTTTCTCTAGTTGTAGCGAGCAGGAGCTACTCTCTAGTTGCAGTGCACAGGCTTCTCAAAGCAGTGGTTTCTTTTGTTGCAAAGCACAGACTCTAGGCACCCATGCTCAGTAGCTGTGGTGCACAAGCTCATTTGCCCTACGGCATGTGGAATCTTCCTGGACCAGGGATCAAACCCATGTCCCCTGCATTGGCAGGCAGATTCTTAACCACTGGGCCACCAGGGAAGCCCAACTCTCAACTTTTAGGCTGGACATTTTTTTTAAGTCAACATCATTAATTTGGATTTATATATCTTATGTCCCTATATTTAT
The DNA here is from genome assembly GCA_007570785.1 of Antilocapra americana. Classification (NCBI taxonomy): domain Eukaryota; kingdom Metazoa; phylum Chordata; class Mammalia; order Artiodactyla; family Antilocapridae; genus Antilocapra; species Antilocapra americana. The sequence continues at coordinate 306,938 of ML663012.1, read as the reverse complement.
AAATTACATTTATCACAATATCCCCTGGATAGATTCCTAGCAAGGAAGTTTTTAAATGAAAGGATTATGAAATAATAAAATTTGTAGAGTTAATGCCAAATTGTCCTCCTGAAAAATATTTTGTTTTATGCAAGTTCCATCTATGTAAATTTGAAATTGCACAATATAAAAAAATCACTCTATGTGCACACATTTTGAAACCATGTGAATTTCCCTAAATTTTAACTTTTCAAGGAAGAGAGAGTGTGAAAGTTGTAAGTCTGTCAGTTGTGTCCGACTCTTTGTGACCCCATGGACTGTAGTCCTCCAGGCTCCTCTATCCATGGGATTCTTCAGGCAACACTATTGGAGTGGGTTGCCATTTCCTTCTCCAGGGGATCTTCCTGACCCAGGGATCTAACCTGAATCTCTTGTGTCTTCTGCTTTGCAGGCAGATTCTTTATCCACTCAGCCCTAGGAGAAACTAGCTTTTCAAGAGAAATCACATAATTTCAAAGCTGGGAGGGGAAGTGATTCATACACTCTCGTTATATTGCTACCACATGGAGGAGCTATTTGAGCCCCCTAAACAGAAAAGGGACAGAGTCTTTTGTCTGTGACCTTAAAAATGCACACAAAATCTCTTCAAATGAATTATGGTGACTCTCGGCTGCTATTTGAACATTTACTGTTGTTACAATTTTTGTTTATTTTTAAAATTATTTTTAAACTATATTTATGTAAAAATCCATTTTATTTCTCAGTGAAGCTTTAATTTTTTTAAAACTTTTTACTTTGTATTGAAGTTGAACCGATGAACAACATTGCAATAGTTTCAGGTGAACAGCAAAGGGACTCAGCCACACATGTACATGTATCCGCTCTCTCCCAAACTCCACTCCCATCCACGCTGGCACATAAGATTGAGCAGAGTTCCGTGTGCTATACAGGAGGGCCTTCTTGGTCATCCATTTAAAATTTAGCAGTATGTACAGGCAACCATGGTCTCCCCCAGGCTCAGCAGTAAAGAATCCGCCTGCAACGCAGGAACCACAAGAGACACGGGTTCAGTCCCTGGGTTGGGAAGATCCCTTGGAGGAAGGCAGGGCAAACCACTCTGGTATTCTTGCCTGGAGAATTCCTATGGACAGAGGAGCCTGGGGGACTACAGTTCATAGGGTAGAAAAGAGTCAGACACGACTGAAGAGACAGCATGCGTGGGCAACCATTAATTCATTCTCTAAGTCTGTAAATCTGTTTCTTCTTTGTAAGTAAGTTAATTTGTATCAGTTCCTTTTAGATTCCACATATAAGAGATGTCATAGTAAAGATATTTCTCTTTCTCTGCCTGACTTACTTCACTCAGGATGGCAATCTAGAGGTCCATCTATTATTTCATTCTTTTTAACAGTTGAGTAATATTCCATTGTATAAATGTTGTTTTTGTTTTTTTAATTGGAATATAGTTGATTCACAATGTTGTATTAGCTTCTGCTGCTGCTGCTAAGTAGCTTCAGTTGTGTCCAACTCTGTGCGACCCCATAGATGGCAGCCCACCAGGCTCCTCTGTCCATGGGATTTTCCAGGCAAGAGTACTGCAGTGGGTTGCCATTGCCTCCTCCCTACTTTCAGCTAGACTAGGGAATTTAGTCACTCAGTCATATCTGACTTTTTGTGACCCCATGGGCCCTAACCTAACAGGCTCCCCTGTCCATGGAATTTTCCAGGCCCCAGGCAAGGACGCTTGAGTGGGCTGACACCTCCTTCTCTGTGTTAGCTTCTACTGTACAGTAAAGTGAATCAGTTATATGTATGCATATATCTGCTCTTTTTTAAAGATTCTTTTCCCATGTAGGCTATTACAGAGTATTGAATAGAGTTTCCTGAGCTATACAGTAGGTCCTTATTAGTTAAGGACATACTAATGTCATTTTACTAATTGCTACCTGGAAATTTTTTTGTAGCTCCACTGTTCCCCTTTTACTCTCTGCCAACCTTTATGAATTGATGATTTTCCAAGGTGGTATACAATGATTCTATTTTTGTGTGTGTGTGTGAACCTACTAAATGTTTTTGCTTTTGTGGCTAACCCAAGGCTTCCATAAAACATCTTACAGCTAAAATCATCCATTTTAAGTTGATAGCAACTTAACCCCAGGGCTTCCCTGGTACTCAGTTGGTAAAGAATCCACCTGCAATGCAGAAGACCCTGGTTTGATTCCTGGGTTGGGAAGATCTGCTGGAGAAGGGGTAGGCTACCCACTCCAGTGTTCTTGGGCTTCTCTTGTGGCTCAGCTGGTAAAAAATCCACCTGAAATGTGGGGAGACCTGGGTTCAATCCCTGAGTTGGGAAGATCCCCTGGAGAAGGGAAAGGCTATCCATTCCAGTATTCTGACCTGGAGAATTCCATGGACTGTATAGTCCATGGGGTTGCAAAGGGTAGGACACGACTGAGTGACTTTCATTTTCACTAACCCCAATCACAATTACAATCTCTTTTTATATTTTGTATTTGTTAACAAATTAAGGTGGCTACAGTTATTTTTAATATCTCATCCTTTAACCTTTACAGTACACTAAGTTATTAACACACCACCATATTACACTATTATGTATGTGCGTGTGCTCAGTCATGTCTGACTCTTTGTGACCCCATGGACTGTAGCCCACCAGGCTCCTCTGTCCATGGGATTTCCTAGGCAAGAATACTGAGTGGTTGCCATTTCCTTCTCCAGGGGATCTTCCCAACCCAGGGATCGAACCCGTGTTTCTCACTTCTCTTGCAAGAACCTTGGCAAGCAGGTTCTTTACCACTAATGCCCCCTGAAAAGCCTGTAATAATTATAGTATTGGAGTATTCTGAATTTGACTATATGCTTAACTTTACAATATGTTCTACATTTTCTTTTTTAATGAGTTATAATTGTACTGTCATTACAATTTTTATTGTAACAAATTCAATAAACAATTTTTTAAAAATAGCATTTATTTCTTAAAAGTTAACATATGCCCAATAGGAAACCAAAAAGCACAAGAAGCAAAAAACTAAGTCATTCATAATCACAAGCAGTTTACCATTTGACATATCATTCTAGGTCTCATTTGTGTATTTTCACAACAATTTAAAACTGTTTTGGAAACACTGTCTGGTCACAAAGTTATCTAAGCACTTAATAATTATAATGCTGAAAAACACATCTAAAACCCAACATGTTTGGAAATTGATTTAGAAACAGTAGAAAAAATTAATAAGATCAAATTACTGATGTGATATGCCACATTGTTTTATTTTGGGAGCATTTATACCAGGACATGGAGATTGTAGGGTAAGGGAGTTAGAGAGGCGAACAGATCACCATTAATGAGGCGAGAAGGGGTGGCAGTCAGATTAGTGAGCTGCTGCGCTAACTCAAGAAAAGAGTAAGTTTATATAGGCATCTATGTGGAAAGCTACTGTCTTAAGGGGGCCTGTTCTTTACCAAGTTTGTTCAGAGTAGTTATCTCTTAAACGGCTGGGGCAAGGAATTTCTGGGGCAAGGAATTTTGGAGATGGGCCAGAGGCTGGACGGGTGGGAGCTGGGTGTAATCAACCTTAATGTCCATTTTTGTTTCAGGTGAGAGAGTTCTTTGTTTTGCATAGAATGGTGGGGAGGACCTGGAGGGGAATTTTAACTCCAGGCTATTTTGAGCCCTGTAATTTTCATTCAGAGAAGAAACTAAGAAAACAAAATTATATTTAATCAGAGAATAGAGTAGGTTCAAACAAGTCTTCCGGCAAAGAAAATGGAAAAGTGCTGGTGTTCTGACCACAGAATTCTTCCCGGAGACGATTCACCCCTATGTGGGGCTGGTGGTGTCCCATTTTTGCATTGCCAAGCATGCAACCCTCTTTTCATATTAATTCATATGAGAATTATTGAATTATGCAGGTGTCCAGAGATGAAAATCTTGGGGATCATAAAACGCAATGGAGAAGCCAGAGAATCCAGATGTTAGCCATAGGCAAGTTGGTAATGTCTAGCAGAGGAAAATCCACTTATTTTTCTCATCATTAAAAGGGATTTCTTAACCATTTGATCACACCTGACACACGATACTGGATTCTGGATCTAAGAATTCTCCCAAGTGTCCCTTTCTTTCTGTGGAAAGAGAAACCAAGATGAGGAAATCAGTCAGGACTCATTTTCACAGGAAAGGTCAACATTGGCATTGGGTCCATCCATACATGACCACGAGGGGGCGCAGTCCACACGCAGCTCAGTTGTCTGTTTTGAGCCAAGAAATGCCAACAAGGTGAGGCTCAGGCTGTAGCTGGATAGACGAAGACTGGTTTTTGCAAAAGAATTCCGATGACTTCTCCAATTTCTCCTATTTGGGGAAACAATGTGGAGAAAAAGCTGAAGGCAAATGAAAACCTCAGAAATTAACTAAAACTTCTAAGCGTGCTTGAAAGTGACAAGCTGGAATTGCCCTACAGTTCAAAGCTCAGTAAATCCAAAGCTAATATATGAAAAATGTTGCCTGATGTATCAGTAAACAAAGGATGGTACAGCCACCCACGAAGGTGCATCCTGAGAGGACTCAGGTTGAGAAAGAATGGGATACGGAGGTAAATAGCTCAGGTGCTGCATGATACAGGGTGCTCCGGGCTGGTGCACTGGGATGACCCAGAGGGATGTGATGGGGTGGGAGGTGGGAGAGGGGTTCTGGATGGGGAACACATGTACATCCATGGCAGATTCTTGTCAATGTATGGCAAAACAACTTACAATATTGTAAAGTAAAAAATATAAGTAAGTAAATAAATAAAAAGGAATTATTTCAATGAGCCCAGGCTCTTGTGGGTTTCCCAAGGGGTGCTAGTGGGAAAGAACCCATCTGCAAAGCAGGAGACTTAAGAGACTTGAGTTCCATCCCTGGGTCAGGAAGATCCAGGAGGGCATGGCAACCCACTCCAGTAGTCTTGCCTGGAGGGCTACAGTCCATAGGGTCACATAGAGTGGGGCACAACTGAAGGGACTTAGAGCACATATGCAGACTCTTGCATTTTCCTGTACATAGAAAAGCACTAAATTCTTTAAGATGTCCCTTAATTAACAGTAATATTTTGCTGTTCTGACTACCCGATCTTTGTTGTAAAAACTCTTATATAACCTGATTCCTCCCTTGCCTCTTTGGAGCAGTCCCTCAAACTCTTCCTGAAGTCCTTGGAAAGTCTGACAAATAAAACAAAATTCTCAACTTTAAGGTTGTGCGTTTTTTTGGTTTTTGGTTTTTTTTTTTTTACTCAACACCCCATAACACCATCTATGATGGGGTTTAAAAAATCTCTTCACAAACATTAAGTGTATGGGGCTCAGAGCTAAAGAATCTGCCTGCAACGCAGGAAACCTGGGTTTAGCTCCTGGGTCAGGAAGTTCCCTTGGAGAAGAGAATGGCAACCACTCTGGTATTCTTGCATGGAGAATTCCATGGGCAGAGGAGCCTGGTGGGCTACACTCCATGGGGTCACAAGTAGTCAGACATGACTGAAAGACTAACACACACTGTGTGCCAGGTAGCATTTGAAGCACTTAACTTATAAAATATTTAATTCTCATGATGAGACAGATAGTGTTATCATTCCCATTTTACAGATGAAGAAATTGAGGTTCAGAGATACTAAGTGGCTTGTGCAAGGTCACACAGCCTGGAGATGGTAGAATCTGGGATCTGAATCCAGACACTTGGGCTCTACATAAACCCAACAGTGATGGATCACTTAAATGCTACAGAAGATTAATGGAGGTTGCAAGCTTGGTTAGGTTGATTATGTGCTACTTATTTATTTATTGTGGGCTCCACCACACAGCATGCAGGCTCTTAGTTCCGGACCAGGTAGCTAATCCATGCCCCCTGCAGTGAAAGCGCGGAATCCTAACTACTGGACAACCAGGAAAGTCTATGATTACGTGCTTTTTAGAATGTAACATGTCATCCAAAGATAGGGATTATGAGACTCTCCTGGGGGTCCAGTGGTTAAGACTTTACCTTTCAATGCAGAGGGTGTGGGTTCGATCCTTGGCTGGGGAGTTAAGATCCCATATGCTTCGGGGCCAAAAAGCCAAAACATAAAACAAGCAATATTGTAACACATTCAGTAAAGACTTTAAAAATGTTGTTGTTGTTTAGTTGCTAAATTGCATTTGACTCTTTGAGACTCCATGGATTGTAGCACAGCAGCCTCCTCTATCCATGGGATTTCCCAGGCAAGAATAACTTTAAAAATAGTCTATGTTAAAAAAAATAAGGGATTATGATTATTATTCTGGACTCTTCTACATAGGTAGTTGAAATGTCACCTCCCCAGTTTTTTCCTCACCATTCATTCCATAATAGTCTTTCCCTCACTACCTATCACTATATTCTATGTTAATTCTTTGCATACTCTGTCTCATTGTATGATATTTGTCTTGCCCATAAAGGTATTTTGGTCAATCTCTACTCTATAAATTTCATTGTTTTGGTCACTATTGTTTTCTTTCTGCCTAGGGCAATGCCTGGCCAGTGGAAATCGCTCGCTGGACTTGAGTGTCTTAATTTCTTGTTTTGTTACTGTTGTTCAGCTGCTAAATCGTGTCTGACTCTTTGTGATTCCATGGATTGCAGCATCCCAGGCTCCCCTGTCCTTCATTATCTCCCAGAGTTTGCTCAAACTCAAGTCCACTGAGTCGGTGATACCATCCAACCATCTCATCTTCTGCTGCCCCCTTCTCCTCCTGCCTTCAGTCTTTCCCAGCATTAGGGTCTTAGCATTAGGGAATCTTAATTCCCTCATCAGAGACTGATACCATGCTCTCAGCTGTGAAAGCATACAGCCCTAACCACAGGACTACCAAAGGATTCCCCCAGGGGTCATTTTTTAAAAAATGAGATACATTCATCAAGTCTTTGGCTTCCTTAGTGGCTCAGACAGTAAAGAATCTGCCTGCGATGAGGGAGACCCAGGTTGATCCCTGGGTCCGGAAGATTCCCTGGAGAAGGAAATGGTAACCCACTCCAGTATTCTTGCCTGGAGAATTCCAGGGACAGAGAATCTTGCTGGGCTACATACAATCCATGGGGTCACAAATAGTTGGACATGGCTGAGGACTCAAGTGCCAGCTTCTTAGGGAGGGTCATTGTGCTGTGTGCTAAGTCACTTCAGTTGTATCCGACTTTGTGTGACTCTGTGAAGTGTAGCCCACCAGGCTCCTCTGTCCATGGGGTTCTCTAGGCAAGAATACTGGAGTGGGTTGCCATGTCCTCCTATAGGAGATCTTCCCAACCCAGGGACTGAACCTGCATCTCTTATGTCTCCTGGATTGGCAGTCAGGTTCTTTACCACTAGTACCACCTGGGAAGGGAGGTTCATTATGGCCACATTATTTAAAAAGAAACTCTTCCCCAGCGCTTCCCTGGTAGTTCACTGGTAAAGAATCTAGCTGCAGTGTAGGAGATGCAGGTTTAATCGCTGTATTGGGAAGATCCTCTGGAGGAGGACATGGCAACCCACTCCAGTATTCTTGCCTGAAAAATTCCATGGATGGAGGACCCTGGCACGCTATAGTCCATTGGGTCACAAAGAGATGGACAGAGATGAGCCACTAAAGGACAGCAAAACTCTCTCAGCCTGGTGCATTCCTGATTGCTTTCTAAATTTTTCTCACTTTTAAAATTTTAATATAATTTTAAAGGTTAATTTCCATCTGAAGTTATTACAAAATACTGGCTATATTCCCTGTGTTGTACAATAGATCTCTGAGCCCATCTTATACCAACTGTTTGTACCTCCCATGTCCCCACCGCTATACGGTGTCTCTTCTCAAGTCCAACCATGAGTTTGTCCTCTATATCTGTGAGTCCATTGCTCCATATTTTTCCTATAGCATATATCATTTTGTAGCACTCTGTATAATCTACTTTTGGTGGTTTACTGTCTGTCTACTCCCTATTAGAATATCAACTCTGTGAAGGTGAGGATTTCCCCCCAATCTCTAAAACAGTGGCTGGCACAAACTAGGAACTCAGTCAATTTTTGTTGAAAGAATGTTGTTGAATAAATGTAATCTTTCTGTTAAATATCATTGGGTATTTGTTAATGGACTGAATAGGAAGAAAGAAAGGAAAGAAGGAAGAAAGAGAGGAAGAGGGAAGAAAAGAAAGAGAGAGAGAAGAAAAAGAGAAAGAAGAGATTTTCTGGGTTTGGTCTCAAAACCCAGAAACTTCCACAGTTTAATGCAGGAATCTAATGTAATTTCTCTTTTTTTTTCAGATCAAACAACCAGGAAGCTTCTAGTAGCAGGAGATACTGAGTTCAGACAAGTACACGGCATTGAAGAAGAGCTCATCTTACCATTTTGGTCTGAGTAGTAGAGCGAAATACCTCAGAGCTTTCAGTTTCAACCCCTTTCCGCACCCCACTAAACCATTTCTTGAATTCCATCTGCACCTAAGGAATATAGAGGCTTGTGTTACATCCAAAGCTTGGTTTGGGAGAAAAGACCCTAAAATAGGTAATTAAAGGTATAGATGCCAAGACATATTCTCTGCCACCCTTATACTGATTCTTGGTATAATATTGCCATGTTCATGCTGATTTTAGATTGGATTTGCTTGGTTGTTAAAGAGGCATTTACTAAATGAAAGGCACCATACGGATTCTATATAGGATAATAATAATGATGATGTTGATGGTGGTGAGGGTGATGGTGAAAATAATGATGATGTTGGGATGATGGTGGCGATAATGAAGGTAGTGGTGGTGGTGATACGATAGTAATAATGATGAAAAGGATCATGGTCATGATGGTGCTGATGACAAAGAAGGTAATAGTGGTGTGATGATTGCGATGATGAAGGCCATTCTTTATTGAACACTAGCTATGTTTAATGTACTTTAAAGACAATGTATCAGTTAATAGTTAACCAATGCAATGTAACGTTCAGAAGAAACAACAAATAAAGATTCTTCTCTTACCTCCAATTAAATGTGAAGAAACTGAGACTCTTGGAAGTAAACTGACTTGCCTAAGATCACATAGCCAGCATGCAAAACGTTGTCATTTTTACTAAGAGCCCTGACACTAGACCACCCACTGTGATTCCATGAATTGCCTTCCTTTAACCACATTATCATATTTTTAAGAAGACATCTAAATTCTTAATACTCAACATTATCTCACATTAAGTTCTATTTGACTTCTTCTGTGTGTGAGGAGTACCAAGCATTAAGGCACTAAAAAGATAAAAGAGAAATTCATAAAGTGTTAAGATGATCTTTTCACCGCCAGCATCTTAACTGCTGGTAGCTCCACTCAGCAGCAAAGGGAAATTCTTTACCCGATAAAGAGTGAAATTACAATGACCCTCACTGAGAACATGTGTGCCACAAACTGCTAAGACATTTGTTTTATGTTGTCTCATTTAATTCTCAGTCTGGCGAGGCAGGTATTGCCATATTTGCAGATGAGAAAAACCAAGGCTCAGAGAGAGTAAGCAGCCTTCCCAGAGTCACACAGCAACCCAGTTAGTGGAAATACCAGGATTATAGGATTAGAGCTGGTCTTTCTGGGTTTGTGGTAATATAAAATTATGCCAATAAGCCAGCACTTTTCCATACAGTGCACCTGACTAGGAGGATTATTCATCCTCTCTCTGACAAATTCAGGTAAGGCCATGGGGTCTGCTTTGGCCAACGAAAGAGAGCTGAACTGTGCTCTGCTGTAATCTCCTTTCTCTTTGCCATGAACACACCAATGTTCTACTAATAAATAAGGGCTGACCCTTCAGCTTCCATCACAGAGTGAAGACAATACATATCAAACCTCAGCTACGTAGCATGAGCAAGAAATAAGCCTTTGTCATTTTAAGCCACTGAAATCAGAGAGGGATGAGCTAACTGTCACTACAGCTGCTGATGCTGCTGCTAAGTCGCCTCAGTCGTGTCCGACTCTGTGCGACCCCATCGACGGCAGCCCACCAGCCTCCCCCGTCTCTGGGATTCTCCAGGCAAGAACACTGGAGTGGGTTGCCATTTCCTTCTCCAATGCATGAAAGTGAAAAGTGAAAGGGAAGTCGCTCAGGTGTGTCCAACTCTTAGTGACCCCATGGACTGCAGCCTACCAGGCTCCTCCGTCCATGGGACTTTCCAGACAAGAGTACTGGAGTGGAGTGCCATTGCCTCCTCCAGTTGCTACAGCAGAATCTCTCTTATCCAGACTGATACGTGTTCTGCTATGAATTAAATTGTGTTCCCCAAAAATTCATATATGAAAGCCCTAACTTTCCCAATGTGATTGTATCTGGAGGTATGACCTTGACGGAAGTGATTAAGGTTAAATGTGGTCATAAGCTCCCAGGTGGGCTAACGGTATAGAATCTGTCTGCCAATGCAGGAGACACAAGAGACACAGGTTCAATCCCTAGGTCAGGAAGATCCCCTGGAGGAGGGCATGGCAACCCACTCCAGTATTTTTGCCTGGAGAATCCCATGGACAGAGGAGCCTGGTGGGGTCCATGAGGTTGTGAAGAGTCGGACATGACTGAACCAACTTAGCATGCCTGAGGTCATAAGCATTGAGTCCCTGTTCAATAGGATTAACAACATCCTTATAAGAAGAGACCTGAAAGCTCTCATTCTCACTCCCATGTGAAGACACTTTCAGAAAGTGACCATCTACCAAGAAAAGAGTCCTCTTCAGAACCCAAACATACTGGCACCCTGATATTAGGCATCTGGTCTCCTGAATTGTGAGAAGATAAATTTCTATTGACCAGATCACTCTGTCTATGGTATTTTTTATGGCAGTCACCAGCAGACAAATGCATGCAACTTTCTTATACTTCTAAAATTATTTAAGAATAAAAAGTTCACTTAAAAAGAAGTTATTAATAACTAGACTAACAATCTTTTTTTTCCATATGGCAGATCCAGATTGGAATAATGAATGGATGAGATTCAGAGCACATGGTTTACCCAAGAAGCACCTAAAACCCTCTTCCTAGAATCAAGGCGACTCTAAAAATATAAATATACAAGATCAGAGAGACGATCCTCTGGAGAAGGGAACAGCTACCCACTCCAGGGCTTCCCTGGTGGCTCAGATGGTAAAGAATCTGCCTTCAGTGTGGGAGACTTGAGTTTGATTCCTGGGTTGGGAAGATCTACTGAAGAAGGGAATGGCTACCGGCTCCAGTATTCTTGCCTGGAGAATCCCATAGACTACAGTCCACAGGGTTGCAAAGAGTCAGACACAACTAGGCGACTTTTACAGGTCAGAGAAGGGCAAGGATATGAATAACAATTCAATAAGACTTTCAGATTAAGCTGGTGAGACACGAAATGATTTGTCTTACCTGGCTATTAAGAAGACAGTATACCACAAAAAGCAAAATCCCCTGTAGGACATTGATGATGGTGAACATGTAGGCAATGATCGATCCAAGAGTCTTCCCAACTTCTTCAACCAAGAAAAAACCAAGACCCCAAGAACATCCCAGGATAAACAGCTGAGAGATGGCTTTAAATGTCATGACTCTGAAAAAGGAAAAAAGAGTAATACTTCTCATATGTCACTACATAGTATACACTGCATTAAAAGTTTAAGCAGGTTCTTTACCACTAGTGCCACCTGGGAAGCCCTCTCATGCATTACCTTAGTTAAACCTCATGAAAAGCTCATGTGATGAAGTCTCTTCCTTGAAGTCATGCAACTTGAAGAAGGCAGAACCTAATTGTTTTTTCTTTTGAAATTAAAAGCAGCTTTTTAAATTTATTTTTAATTGGAGGATAATTGCTTTACAATATTGTATTGGTTTCTGCCATACATCAACATGAATCAGCCATAGGCATGTCCCCTCCTTCTTCAACCTCCCTCAGACCTCCCACCCCATTCCACCCCTCTAGGTTGTCACAGGGTACCAAATTTGAGCTCCCTCCATCATATAGCAAATTCCCACTGGCTATCTATTTTACATATGGTAATGTATATGTTTTGATGCTACTTTCTCTATTCGTCCCACTCTCTCCTTGCCCTGCTGTGTCCACAAGTCTATTCTCTGTGTCTGCGTCTCCATGAACCTAGACCCTTTTATACAGAGTGAAGTAAGTCAGAAAGAGAAAAACAAATATCTCATATTAATGCATACATGCAATCTAAGAAGATGGTAATGATGAACCTTTTTGCACAGCAGCAATGGAAAACCTAACGTTTATGACCTCTGAAAATAATGCTTTTTAACACTCTTGAAAATTATCCCTCTGCAAAGTCTTTTACCTGGAAGTTTTATACCTTATTTTTGTATGGGTGGTCCCCAAAAATGTGGTTCTATAGGAAAAAAATTTATGGGTAACACTAATTCTGGTATGCATTCTTACCTGGTGTTCTGAATGGTGGAAACTTCTTTATTAAGGGAGGAAATTTTGCTTCTCAAAATCCACAGAACTTGGAAGTAGAACACCAAGTTTATCTGTGGAAGCAGAATGGAAAATTGACTGGGAACTGTCTTTTGAAGCTATGTCATACAACTCAATCTGAGGTAGACCTAAGAGTCTTTTCCCAAAATATACAGGCTTCATAAGGGTGGTGATATGCACATAGGCTCTGGTCTTTTATACAGCACAGACTATAGAATCTATAGCATCTGATGGTTGAGTAGCATGACTATATAATTTATCATTCAAGCCAGGACACTTTAAAAGTGAAAGGATGCTATTCATATCTATACCAGGATGACGGATGTAATCAGGAATTTCTTGGCAAACAGAAAAATGTTCTATGCAGAGTGAATGTTTTCTAAAGGTTTGTCAAATGAACAAATACTGGATTTTTAAAAGAAATCCCAGCAGAGGGTTATGTTATATCAGGGGAACCAGGGAGCTGGGGGTAGCCGAGGAAAGACATGTGAAGACAGTATTTCCAGCAAGAAGGGTTGATTACATTAGGCTGTATTTCCTTACCACATCTCATTTCCACTTTAACAGATAAGAAACACACTCTGTGTTTGGCCAGTAAATATCAATGGTTGGTCACCTACCAAGATAATGAGTGCTACTGGCCCCATGAAGCTCCAGATGAACCCTTTATCAAGTTTGAGCCAGCAGCTGTTGAGAGAAAGATAAGCATTAGCTGCTGATTTCTTAGGAGAAAGCAAAGGACTTGAATTCAGGCTGCTGTAGCAATATCCGAGCAGTGTCCATACCTGTTTAGTTCATATCTGAATCTTAGGTGGAATTAAACATGGGTCCTCATCTCTTGCAAACTGCATGCTTTGGACCTCAGTTTCCCAAGTGTAAAGTGGGGCCAACCAAAGTGTTGAAAAGATTAAGGAATTGGTGTGACAATACACCAAGTCCTGAAGTCAAATAGTATTATCAGTCCTCTGACTTTGCTTTTCTCCTTCAATATTGTGTTAGCTATTCTGGGTCATTTGCCACTCTCTATAAACATCAGAACTGGATTTTCAATATCTGGATTGTCAAAACAATTTTCTGGGATTTTAGTTGGGAATACATTCAATCTATAGATCAAGTTGGAAAAAACTAACTTCTTGACAATACTGAGTCTTCCTGTCCATGAACATGGACTATCACTTCATTTATTTGAATTTACTTTGATTTCTCTTATCAAGGTTTTCATCATATAGATCTCATAGTAAAGATTAAATGAAATAATGTGCATACATTTTAAAATACATTTCTTGGCAGAATTAAAGATCAATAAATGTAGCTAATAATGTATTCTAATACCATGTGAAAGTGAAAACTGAAAGTCTTTTCTGCATCTTTGCTACTCTATGGACTATAGAGTCCATGGAATTCTTCAGGCCAGAATACTAGAGTGGGTAGCCATTCCCTTGTCCAGCAAATCTTCCTGACCCAGGAATTGAACCAGGGTCTCCTGCATTGCAGGTGGATTCTTTACCAGCTGAGCTACCAGGGAATTCCAGTAAATGTATTCTAATAATGTGCTGTGCTTAGTTGCTCAGTCATGACTGACTCTTTGCAACCCCATGGACTGTAGCCCACCAAGCTCCTCTGTCCATGAAATTCTCCAAGCAAGAATACTGGAGTGGGTTGCCATGCCCTTCTCCAGAGGATCTTCCCAACCCAGGGATTGAACCCAGGTCTCCCACATTGCAGGTGGATTCTAATAATAATGATTGCTAAAATAAGAGAGTGAAAGTAATAATTTTCAGCTACAAAAACTATCAACACTAATAATCAAGCATATTTCATGTACCAAGCACTCTAACGCCCAATACTTTGTATTCTGTCACAGCTTATATTTGCAAAGATAGTATAATTTATAAATATAATTTATTCTGAAAGAGGACATGACAATATGAAACTGGTAAAAGTAAGCAATTACCAATACTCAGTAGGCAGAAAGTCTCCCATACTTGATTCTATTCCAAGGGTTACAACTAATGGCCCACAGGCCAAATCTGGTCCACTCTTTGTTTTTATAAATAAAGTTTTATTTAAACACAATCACATCCATTAATTTACAAATTGTTTATAACACTACAGGGGCAATGTTGAGTAATTTCCAAAAAGACCATATGGCTTGGAAAACAATAGTTATCATCTGTTGTTTTTCTTTTTTTTAATAGAAAGTTTGCCAACCCCTCTCTGCCTCACTGTTTCAGATTTTGTATTGGTAATACAAAATACCACTCCTACCATGAATGCACTCATCATGCTTACTGAGTATACGTTCCATAATTCTTGTGTCCTACTGTTGCCGATACAGCCACAATCACCGCTGGGACCCCGTAGCCTACAGGGTACATGAAGCTCTTCTTGAATCTGCCTGCACTGGTGTAGTTGGCCACCTTGAGGTTCCTGACAGTGAGGAAGAGGTGCAGCCCTTCGAGGAACATCCAAGTGAAGGCAGCCAAGTAGAGGTAATGCAGGACACCTGCGATGACCTTGCACAGCACCTGGAGGGGAGAGTTGAGTTAGGAACATGGAGCTGTTGTGGTCTGTACCTGATTATATCCTTGCCTGCATGCCTGCCAAGTTGCTTCAGTCATATCCAGCTCTTAGCGACCCCATGGACTGTAGCCCACCAGGCTCCTCTGTCCATGGGATTCTCCAGGCAAGAATACTGGAGTGGGTTGCCGTGCCCTCCTCCAGAGGGTCTTCCCCATCCAGGGATCGAACCTGTATCTCTTATGTCTCTGCATTGGCAGGCAGGTTCTTTACCACTAGCACCACCTGGGAAGTCAAATTATATCCTTAGCACTTATTATTTCTTGCATGCTAGCCTGGAATTTCAATTCTTACACCTGTGCCATTTTGCTTAGGGGCAACACATCTTCTAGGGACTTTCACCAACCATTGGAATCTGCCTGTCTCTTGCATGGGACAAGCCAGAAGTGCAAAAAAATGAATGCCATGGGTGAAAAGTGAAAGTGTTAGTCACTCAGTCATGTCTGGCTCTTTGTGAGCCTGCAAGGCTTCCCAGTCCATGGAATTCTCCAGGCAAGAATACTGGATTGGTAGCCATGCTATTCTCCAGGAGATCTTTCCAACCCAAAGATTGAACCTGGGTCTGCTGTATTGCAGGCAGATTCTTTACAATCTGAGCCACTGTGGGAGCAGCACTCAAATCCATAATAAACAAGAGTTAGCAAATCAGTACTCCATTAACCTTGCCTTTTGGGGAGATGTGATGGTTAATTTTATGTTTCAGCTTGACTGGGCTAGGGCATGTCCAGATAACTGATAAGACATTATTTCTGGGCATGTCTGTGAGGATGTTTCTGGAAGATATTAGCATCAGAATCAATAGACTGAGTAACAAAGATGGGCCTCACCAGTGAGGATTGGCATCATCCAATTTGGGCCTAAATAGAACAGAAAGTTGGAGAACTGGAGAATTTGCTCTCTCTGCTTGAACTGGGACATCCATCTTCTCTAGCTCTCAGACATCAAAGCTCATGGTTCTAATAAATTTTATTTATGAAATGTATAGCAGAAACCAGCAAAGTCACATCCACCAAAATGCCAAGCCTCCATCCACGCTCAGTTTGTCACTAGGACTCAACTTACCAAGCAGAGACTACATTTCCCAGCACTCCTTGCAGTTAATTTGACCATGTGACTGGATTCTAGCCAATGGGATTTGAGAGGTCCATCTAAACCCCTCTCCTAGGACTCCACCATGCTCTTTCTCTCACCACTTGGTAAAAATGGAAAGAATCTCAGGATGACCTTGGAAGCTGTGTATGGAAGGTGAGAGAGCCTCCCATGGTCTGAGGTTGGAGGAGAGATACCCTTTACACCTGTTCACTCACCCTCTACTGACCCACAGGGGAAAATGAACTACTCTTGTGATAAACCACTGATATTTTATAGTTTATTTGTTGCAGTAGCTATTGTAACCCTAGCTAACACCATCAGTCTGACACTAACACTGACATTTTACTAAATAACCCCTCAGAAATTATGGTCATTGGCACAGCACTGTAAATCAACTATACTTCAATTAGAAAAATAAAACTTTGAAAAAGAAATTATGGGTCATGTTCAAAATTATACAGAGAGATGAAATGGGAACTCTTGTTTTTTACCCTACACAACCATTGGTGTTTATCGTCATTCATCCCATCTTTCTTCCAAACTAAATGGCTAGATTGGATTAGGACCATGAAATAACTAATATGTTAATTCACCTACCTCAGGTTCAGTTTGATCAATCCCTACAAGGAAGAGGAGGTGGGCCAGGAAGAGGCAGATGGAGAGCTGCAGGTGGAGGGAGGTGCTGGTGTTCTGGATGGATCGACACAGGAGGAAGGTGAGGGCTGCCAGGAAGAGGCAGAACAGAGAGAGGCTCAGCCCCACGTAGGTGATCATGGTCAGCACTGGATCATCCTAGGAGACACCAAAGGAGGAATCTATTATTCCAGCTCTATAGGTATGTTCCTGATGGAGCATCAGATGGGCTTTCCAGTTCAACTCCCAAATAAGTGACTTAATCTCTCTAAGACTTGGTGATTCCCTCTTCAAAATACAGGAAGTTATAGCATTTATCACACAGAGCTAGACTAGCACTGACAAATAGAAACAGATGAGCCATGTGCACAATTTTAAATTTTCTAGTAGTCATATTTTTGAAAATGTCGAAAGAAACAAGTCAAATTGATTTAATAGTACATGTTCAAAATACTGGGCTTCCCAAGTGGTGTTAGTGGTAAAGGACCTGCCTGCCAATTCAGGAGATGTAATAAGCAGGTTTGATCACTGGGTCAGGAAGATCCTCTGGAGACAGGCGTGGCAAACCACTCAAGTATTCTTGCCTGGAGAATCCCATGGTCAGAGGAGCCTGGTGGGCTATAGTCCACAGGCTACACTCACAAAGAATCAGACACAACTGAAGCAATTTAGCACTCATGTACACATGTTCAAAATACTATCAGTTCAATGTGTTGAATGTCATATAATTAATATAATGATATAACAAAAATATAATCAGTTCAAATTACACTCAGTGTAAAAGTTATTAATGAAATAGTTGGTACTCTTTTTTCCTCCATATTCAGTCTTTGAAATCCAGTGTGTACTTAACACTTACCAAGCATCTCAGTCAAATGCTATATTTTAAGGAGTGAAAGTAAAGCATGGTCCTATCAAACAACAAAGTTGTATTTAGTGGAAAAATATTTTATACTATTTCTTAATTTAAATATGGAATAGAATTTGTTTCTTCAGTCACACCAGTCACATTTTAAGTGTTCAATAACCACGAGTGGCAATCCTATCGGACAAGACAGCAATCAAAAATAATCTCATGAAGGCTATCTTGTTCTCTGTAGTATCCACAATGCCTGGAATGGCATCAGATATATAGTAGTTTACTCAAATTCATGTCCATTAAGTTGGTTAGATAGCATCACTGACTATGAATGGACATGAATTTGAGCAAACTCCAGGAGATAGTGGAGGACAGAGGAGCCTGAAGCTGCTGTAGTCCATGGGGTCTCAGAGTAAGACACAACTTAGTGACTGAACAACAACAGCAAACATACTTATATATAAATCTGTTAAATGAACAAAATGAGGTTATGCATTTACATAAGAAATTTGGTGTTATCTTCCAGTCAATGCTCAATAAATGGTAGTTTAAAACAAACGGGAAGACAAGTTAGGTCAATTTCTTTAAATCTGAGTTATCTGAGATATGGTTGGGACCTGGGAAGTTTAGGGGCTATGCTTTTACATGGATGATGGTCAGTTGCGTTTGTTCTGGTGTGACTGGGTGATGGGGGTTATCTCTATTTCTCTCAGGGTAACAGATCTCCATGGACTTTTCCACCATAGGGGCTGACAACCAACTTTTCAATGACTGAGGGCCTTCTCTGCTAGCTTGAACACACCTCTGCCCATGCCCATGGACATGTCAAGAGAATGAGTACTTCCTGGATGTTGTTGTTGTTAAGTCACTAAGTCTTGCCTGACTCTTTGCAACCCCATAGACTGCAGCATGCCAGGCTCTTCTGTCCTCTGCTATCTCCTGGAATTTGCTCAAATTCATATCCATTGAGTCGATGATGTAGCTTTCAAAAAATGACTGAAGGGAGGTGGTGTATAAATAACCCAGCTTTCTCACCATTCAGTTAGGATGACTCTGAGATGTGTCTTCTACACTGACTCCAAAAATCTCCCAGAGGAAAGTAGGCCCAGTTACTCATAGTGGTACCTGACATCTGGCTTCTCTGATTGGCTTCTGTCTCTTTCCCATTTCATTTCCCAGTCCCTTACTGACGCTTCCTGGGATTACCTCTCAAGTAATCTACTTCTGCTTGACTCCTTATCTCAGAGTTGTTTTCTTTTTCCCTGAGACTGGGAGAGTCTTCCTGGACACAATCAAGTTCACTGTAAGGGACCATAAATTGTTGTACCTTGGGAGCAAGAGCCACGAGGACAGCAAAGCTGGAAAGGTGGGAGCACTTGCACTGGGTGTGAGAATCGTTGCTGCCCAAATGAGTGCAGCCCTGCGTCGACCAGCTTCCCCCATCCTTTGATCCTTTCCAGTAGACACAGAAATATTTTCTCCTCCCACCACCTGGCTGGAAAGAGAAGAGCATGAAAGTGGATCTCCTTCTGGTTTTTATCATTTCAACTTTATGGGTTAATTGAGGTGCACTGGGTTGGAAACTGGATTGGAAATATTCTGAAGCCCTTGTGGGGAAGTGTTGCAGACACCACTTTCACTGTGGGGTTTGTTCTTCATTTATTCTGCCCTTCTCTCTTTATCTCTGGGACTGAATGTTATGCATTGCTTTCCCCGGGTTGTTTGTCATTGATAAGATCAATGAGAGAAAATGGATGAGAGGGAGAAGAGGCAGCTCTGGTATTTCTTCTGTGCTGCTTTTCTGCTGCAAATTGTCTCCATCTCCAGTGGGCAATCTTCCTGTATACCTGCAGCCTTCACTGGGCAATGCTCACTCCCCCCACTGCTTTTTCCCCCCCATTGCCTTTTTATGCTTAAATGTGATAATAGCTGTCCCACATTTGCCATCTCTGAGTGCCTCAGCATTTGTTAGTTCTTTTAATGCTGAGTGATCAGAGTTGAATTCAGTTTCCTGCCAGGACTCTGATAATTCACCTGTTCAAGGTAAAGCCTAGATTTTGCTCACCTGAGTATGTTGGAAGGTCAGAAGCACAGGTTTAGATAGGTCAACTTTTTCCTTCACACCAATGGAGCCACTTATCACTTGAGAGGTCAGGTTGACTTCCTTTATCCCTCTTCTGTCACTGAAAAAGGATCCATTTAGAATATCTCCAAGATATCGATAAGTGATAAGCGCCACTGCACTCCTATCTGAGAAAATGGAAGAAAAGTCACGTTGTCTAGGGTGTCTAGAGGTTGGGGAATTGGTACATTAGTGTTCTGTGTGAGGGTTGTAAGGCAAATATTATATAAAGTCAAAATTGCACTTGGAAGTCTTTTCCATTGCCCAATCAATACATTACATGTGGCTTAGGGATTATTATTCTGTATATGTAATATATAGTCTAATGTATCACACATTATAAGGGATATATGTGCAAAATATTCTATCGATGTGTTGTAAAATATTTATATATGAACATTAGACATGGAAAGGAGAATCATAAGTCAAGATGTTTGTCTCCAGAAGGTGAAACTCAGGTGTGCCTGTGCGTTCAGTCACATCCAACTCTCTGCGACCCGCCAGGCTCCTCTGTCCATGGGATTCTCCAGCAAAAATACTGGAGTGAGTTACTATTTCCTTCTCCAGGGGATCTTTCTGACCCAGGGATCAAACCCCCATCTCTTACAGCTCCTCCATTGGCAGGCAGGTTCTTTACCACTAGCAGCACCTGGGAAGCCTGGAACTCAAGTGGGATGAAGAAATCAAATGTTTCTGAATAGATGATGACTTCCTCATATGCATTCCTGTACACTGTTTATGATGGCCAAGGGACGGAGGCAACCTAGATGTCCATCAACAAAGGAATGGATGGAGAAGATGTGGTGTGTATGTACAGTGGAATACTAATAAACTATAAAATGAAAGTTGGGACAGGGATGGACCTGGAGACTGTCATGCAGAGTGAAGTGAGCCAGAAAGAGGAAATCAAAGATTGTATATTAACACACACATGTGGAATCTAGAAAAATGGTACAGGTGATCTTATTTCCAAAAGAGACAGAGACACAGACCTAGACAACAAATGTATGGACACCAAGGGGGGAAGTGGGGTGCTGGATGAATCAGGAGATTGGGATTGACATATATCACTGTTGATGAGTGTATGCTCAGTTGCTCAGTCTTGTCCAACTCTTTGTGGCCCTATGAACTGTAGCCTGCCAGGCTCCTCTGTCCATGGAATTTTCCCGGCACGAACACTGGAGCAGGTTGCCTTTTCCTACCCAGGGTATCTTCCCAACCCAGGGACTGAACCACACCTCTTGCATCTCCTGCACTGACGGGTGAATTCTTAACTACTGCAGCACCTGGAAAGCCCCATACACTATCAATACTATGTATAAAATGCATAACTGATGGGAACCTACTGTATAGATAGAGAACTCTGCTCAATGCTCTATGCTGACCTAAATGGGGAAGAAATCCAAAAAAGAGGGTATATGTATATACACATGGCTGAGTCACTGCTATACATTAGAAACTAACACAGCATTGTAAAGCAACCATCCTCCAATAAAAATTAATTTTAAAAAATATTCCAAATAATTCCCATCTTCCATCTCAAGCTGACTCTTGGGTATCTGATTTAATAGAAAAGTATGCAGAATGGCCCATTCTATTTAATTTATTCTTTCATCCTTCCCTCACTCCCTCCTCCTACCTCTTTTTCTCAGCCTCTGTATCTCTCTCTTTTTCTCTTTCTCTGTCTCCCTCCCACCCTCTTCCCTTCCCCTTTTCATGCTAGAAGAATTTAAGTCATAGAAGTTAAATGCACAGTATGACACAGTTTCCTAAACTGCAATCATTCATGTGCCACCATACCAGTTTTACCCCAAACCACTTACCATCTATATCACTATTCACTCGATCTAAAAAATCAACTGAACTTCTCTGGTGGTCCAGTGGATAAGAATCACCTGCCAATGCAGGGGAAATGGGTTTAACCCCTGGTCCCGGAAGATTCCATATGCCTCAGAGCAACTAAGCCTCAACTACTGAGCCTGTGCTCTAGAGCCTGTGAATCAAAACTACTGAAGCCCAGGCATCCTGGGGCCTGTGCTCCACAACAGGAGAAGCCACCACAATGAGAAACACTGAGCACTGCAACTAGAGAAAGCCCATGAGCGGTAACAAAGATCCAGCACAACAAAAAATAAATAAAAACATAAAATAAAGCACCCTTGTTTCACTTGAGACTTGGGTCTCCTGCATCCCTCTTCTTGTCGACTCCAGTCCCCAGGTCCCAGTCTACAAAGATCATGACATTTCTCAAGGGAAAGAGTGTTTGAGGCAACTCATGTGCCATCACCAAGAGTGAGCTTCTCTGAGGAAACACTTCTACACTACATTTGGTGGGAATGTAAGTTGGTGCAGCCACTATGGAAAATGGTGTGGTGGGTCCTCAGAAAACCAATATATGATTCAACAGTCCCACTCTTGGACATATTTCCTGATAAAGCTATAATTCAAAAAGGTACATGTACCCCTATGTTCATAGCAGCAGTGTTCACAATAATCAAAGCATGGAAACAGCCTAAACGTCCATCAACAGAGGAATACATAAAGAAGATGTGGTATGTATATACAATGGAATATTACTCAGCCAAAAAAAAGAATGAAATAATGCCATTTGCAGTAACACAGATGAACCTAGAGATTATCATACTAAGTGAAATAAGTGAGAAAGAGAGACAAATATGCCATATGATATCACTTACATGTGGAATCTAACATATGGCACAAACGAACCTATCTACAAAACAGAAACAGACTCACAGACACAGAGGACAGGCTTGAGGTTGCCAAAGGGTAGGGGGATGGGGGAGAGAAGGACTGGGAGTGTGGGAAGAGTGAGTAGATATAAACTATTATCTATAGAATGGGTAAACAAGGTTCTACTGTTATGACACAGGGAACTATATTCTATGTCCTGTGATAAGCCATAACGGAAAAGAATATTAAAAAAAAAGAATTAACTGAGTCACTTCGCTATGGCACAACATTGTAAATCAACTATGAAAGTGAAAGTCACTCAGTTGTGTCCGACTCTTTGCAACCCCATGGACTCTAGAGTCTATGGAATTCTCCAGACTGGAATACTGGAGTGGATAGCCTTTCCCTTCTCCAGGGGATCTTCCCAATCCAGGGATCGAACTCAGGTCTCCCACATTGCAAGTGGATTCTTTACAGCTGAGCCACCAGGGACTTCACTTAAAAAATAAAGTTTTTAAAAAAGAGTGAGCTTTTTGGATCAGCACATGAAATTGAGCATGTACCAGCCCATCCCTTTTAAGGAGTTAAGTCAAGGAATCCCTGTTTGAACCTCTGTGGGTATCACAAAGTCCATACAAACTGTGTCCTCAAAACTGCCTGGTTAGTGGTCAAGGCAGATCTTTTAATTCTGCCAGAAAAGTCTTCTTACCTTGAATGCTTTGGCAGCTTGGCTCCATCACCTAGAAATGAGACAACAGTGCCTAGAAGTTATAGGTCAAGAGTACAGGTCATCTTAGACACAGTACCTCTTGCAGTTCCTTTGAAAGCATTTGGGCAGTCGATATCCATCGTGTTATTTCCAGCTTCTAGAACAGTCTTCTCACTTGTCTCATTGCACTTCTTGATTTCATAAACTGGAAACAATAGGAAAGTAAGTCCCGCTTTGCTCAGTTCTCATGCCTAAAAAACTTGCTAATAACTCCCTTCTTTGACAGATCCATTAGTAGTCATTTTATTTACTGCATGCAAAGTAGACCATTTGGTCCTCCCCTAACATTTCTGACTGGTGGAGATGAAATGTCGAAAATATAGGCAACATAAATGGGTCACACAACTCAGGGGAATAGAGAAGACTGTCATGCTTCCCAGAGCTGGAACTAAAATAGGCAAGCTCAGGCTTTACCATAGAATGTTTAAAGGGAAATTTTTTCTTTAAACAATGTGTAACGGGGAGAAAGGAGCCTGGGGAAAGAAGAACAAATTTTTTTAAGCAAGGGAAACTAAGCATTTAAAAGTTTTCCAAGAAACAGTTTTCATTAAAAACAAAGCAAAACAAAACTAGAAACAGAGCTGCCATATGATCTAGGAATTCTACTCCTGGGCATAGATCCAGAAAAAACAAATACTCTAATTTGAAAAGATACATTTGCCCCAGTGTTCACAGCAAGACTATGTACGATAGCCAAGACATGGTAGCAGCCTAAGTGCCCATCAACAGATGATTGACTCAGGAAAATGTGGTACACGTTGGAATATTACTCAGCCATGAAAAAGAATGAAATATTGCCATTGGCAGAAATGTGAATGGACCTAAAGAATATAGTACCTAATAAAATGTCATAGACAAATACTATACATAATACTTACATGTGGAATCTAAAAAATAATACAAATGAATGTATGTACAGAATAGAAATAGATTTACAGACATAGAAAACAAATTTATGGTTACCAAAGGGGAAAGGCAGTGGGGAGGGATAAATTAGGATTATGGGATTAACAGGTACAAATTACAATATATAAAAGAGATAAGCAACAGAGATTTACTGAAGAGCACAGGAAATTATACCCAATATCTCATAATAATATACAATGGAATGTAATCTGCAGAAGTACTGAATCACTGTGCTATACATGCATGTGTGCATGCTAAGTCAATTCAGTCATGTCTTTCTCTTTGCAATCCCATGGACTGAAGCCAGGCTCCTCTGTTCATGGGATTCTCCAGGCAAGAATACTAGAGTGGGTTGCCATGCCCTCCTCAAGGGAATCTTCCTGACTCAGGAGTTGAATTCACATCTGTTATGTCTCCCACATTGGCAGGTGGGTTCTTTACCACTAGTGCTACCTGGGAAGCCCTACTATGCTATATACCTGAAACTAGAACAATAATATAAATCAACTATCATTCAATTTTTAAAAATTTAACAAGAAAAAATAAAAATTTTCCAAGGGAATAGTCACCTGGTAGCGATCTTCTGCATTTTGGAAAAAGTCACTTAAGTGAACTCTGTTCATGTTATGTGAACATATTAACACAGGGTCTGATGAAAGATGACCTTCATAAAATTTTCTGGTTTTAAAACTAATGTTTAGTGTTTCTTACCTATGTCAAACTCAGAATTTTCATGCTTTCCTGGAGAAACAAAACTGTTGTTCCATATGAACAATTCTACATGTTGAAGTAGTTGGGTCGCCTGTTTTGCAATGTGCTTTTTACTTCCATTGTTCCTCAGAATTTCCTTTCAAAGAAATAAAGCTAATTAGGTAGATGGTAATTGAAACTTTGAAAAGCAGAAATATAGATAAGTGTGGGTGAGTGAGCCAGCCTCTTGATGAGAGTGAAGGAGGAGAGTGAAAAAGCTGGCTTAAAACTCAATATTAAAAAAAAACTAAGATCATGTCATCTGGTCCCATCACTGCATGGCAAATAGGAGAGCAAGATTTACTCTTTTGGGGCTCTAAAATCACTGCTGATGGTCACTGACTGCAGCCATGACATTAGAAGACGACTGCATCTTGGCAGGAAAGCTATGACAAACCTAGACAGTATGCTAAAAAGTAAAGACATCACTTTGCTGACAAAGGTCCATGTAGTCCAGACTATGTATGGTCTTTCCAGTAGTCATTCACAGATGTGAAAGCTGGACCATACAGAAGGCATTGCACCAAAGAGTTGATGCTTTCGAACTGTGTTACTGGAGAAGATTCTTGAGAGTCCTTTGGACAGCAAGGAGATCAAACCAGTCAATCTTAAAGGAAGTCAACCCTGAATATCCATTGGAAGACCACCTGATGCAAAAAGCCAACTCATTGGAAAAGACTCTGATGCTGGGAAAGAGGGAAGGCGAAAGGGGAAGGGGCAACAGAGGATGAGATGATTCGATAACATCACTGACTCAACAAACATGAATTTGAGAAAACTCCAGGAGTTAGTGAAGGACAGGAGAGCCTGGCATGCTGCAGTCCATGCTGCAAAGAGTCAGACGCGACTTGGCAACTGAACAATAACAACAACAAAAGGCAGAGAGAGCCATGGCAGTATCTGAGCAGAAGAAAGGTATGGTAAGACTGACTGATTTTCAAACCTAGGCTACACCTTACTTACCCAAAAGCCTCCCGGTACCTGTGTTTCATTACTGGCATCCTCTGAGAAAGAAAAGTAACAGTCAAATGAAATATGGGAAATGATACACTCTAACATAGATCTTTCTTCCAATCACATTCAAGTTGAGTGTTTCCTTCTGTACCCAGATACCATCCTAATTTCATCCTGAGAATTCCAAAATCTCTTCTACAGTAGAATTTTCAAAGGGCATTAGGATTGGGTTTCTCATTCAAAAATTCAGTCAGTAGTGTTTATGGAGCACCTATTAAGAAGGAGGCTAAATCTTATAAACATAGGTGAATAAAGAGACAGATGGCATGATCTTTCACTGCTGATGGGAATGTGAGTTGATATAGCGACTATGGAGAACAGTATGGGAGGTACTACCATATGACCCAGCAATCCCACTCTTGAGCGCAGATCCTAAGAAAACCATAATTCAAAAAGACACAAGTACCCCAATGTTCACTGCAGCTGTATTTATAATAGCTAGAACATGGAAGCAACCTAGACGTCCATTGACAGATGAATGGATAAAGAAGTTGTGGTACATATACACAATGGAATATTACTCAGCCATAAAAAGGAATGCATTTGAGTCAGTTCTAATGAGGTGGATGAACCTAGAACCTATTATACAGAGTGAAGTGAGTCAGGAAGAGAAAGAAAATATCGTATTCTAATGCATATATATGGAATCTAGGAAAATGGTACTGAAGAATTTATTTACAGAGCAACGATGGAGAAACAGACATAGAGAATAGAATAATGGACATGAGGAGAAGGGAGCAGAGGTTGAGATGTATGGGAAGAGTAACATGGAAACTTACATTACCATATGTAAAATAGATAGCCAACAGGAATCTACTGTATGGCTCAGGAAACTCAAACAGGGGCTCTATATCAACCTAGATGGGTAGGATGGGGAGGGAGATGGGAGGGAGGTTCAAAAGGGAGGGTATATATGTATACCCATGGCTGATTCATGGAGAAGGCAATGGCACCCCACTCCAGTACTCTTGCTTGGAAAATCCCATGGATGGAGGAGCCTGGTGGGCTGCAGTCCATGGGGTCGCTAAGAGTCAGACATGACTGAGCGACTTCACTTTCACTTTTCACTTTCATGCATTGGAGAAGGAAATGGCAACCCACTCCAGTGTTCTTGCCTGGAGAATCACAGGGACGGGGGAGGCTGGTGGGATGCTGTCTATGGGGTCACACAGAGTCGGACATGACTGAAGTGACTTAGCAGAAGCAGCAGCATGGCTGATTCATGTTGAGATTTGACAAAAAACAACAAAATTATGTAAAGCAATTATCCTTCAATTAAAAAAATAAAATTTTAAAAATCAAGCAAAAAAAACCTCAAAAAAATCTGCTGAAGATCAAAGACCCAAGAGATAAAAAGATTATATTCAAGTGAAAACCAATTAGACTGATAGTTAACATCTCATCAGAAACAATGGAATCTAGAAAATAATGATTTCTTTAAAGTGAACAAAAATAACTGAGAATTAAGATAAAATACATTTTCAGATAAAATTTAAATATTAAATAATAATAAATAAGTAGAAGAAACCAAACAAACAAAAAGAATGAAATTGGGTCATTTGTAGAGACATGGGTGGACCTAGAGTCTGTCATACAGAGTAAAATAAGTCAGAAAAAGAAAAACAAATACTGTATATTAACACATTTATGTGGAATCTAGAAAAATTTATGGATGAGTCTGTTTGCAGGGTAGAAATAGAGAACAGACATGTGAACACAGAAGTGGTAGGGGGAGTGAGATGAACTGGGAGACTGGGACTGACCTAAATATACTACCATGGGTGAAACTGACAGCTAGTGGGAACCTGCAGTACAGTGCAGAGAGCTCAGCTCAGTGCCCTGTGATAACCTAGATGGGTGGGATGGAGGGGGATGGGAGGAAGGAGCTATGTGTATACACAGAGCCGATTCGCTTCACTGTACAGCAGATACTAACACAACATTGCAAAGCAACTATACTCCAGTTTTTTTAAAAAAAAGAGACAAAATATGTTCCCTTGTGGAGTCTTCAGCCTATGGCAAAATTGCCAAGCAAATAACTGAGTGATTATAAGAGTCCAACATATTAATACATAGGATGAGACGACTTGGCACTATACAGAAAAAGGCCATGTTTGGGATGTGGGAAACCCTTCCCAAAGAAACAGGTGTTAATTGAGATGATAACAATCAGTTGTTGTCTACCTAGCATTGTATTTTAAGTGACACAGGCCACCTGATGCGAAATGCTGACTCACTGGAAAAGACCCTGATGCTGGGAAAGATCGAAGACAGGAGAAGAAGGGGATGACAGAGGAGGAGATGGTTGGATGGCATCATCGACTCAATGGACATAAGTTTGAGCAAACTCAGGGATATAGTGAAGGACAGGGAAGTCTGGTGTGCTGCAGTCCATGGAGTCGCAAAGAGTCGGACATGACAGAACAACAACAAAGGCATCTACTTGGAAATGGTGACTGTTGCCGTGGGCTTGAGTGAAACCCCCTGGAAATGGTTACCAAGGACAACAATGGATTGAGGGGTGAGGACCAGGACAGATCTCTACCCTGTTATCCTAGCCTGAAATTGGTGAAACTCTCAAGGGATCGTCTCCTGCCTCCTTTTTCATGGTGGAATATTTGATTACTGGAGTATTTGGAGATTCTTACCATAACATTCTTTATGGTTCAATTTAAAGATAATAGCCAACAAGTTGAAGACAGAATAATATCGGATACACCTGCAGTAGTAATTTCCAGCTTCATTTCTGCAATATGCTTTCTGCTTGCACTTTACCAGCCCTCTCTCACACTCATCAATATCTGTGAAACAAGAGAAAATATCATTAGAAAATATCATTTTTTATTCTCATAAAACCATATTGTTTTCCCTTGCCCATGAGATCTCTACTACCCAACGTCACTTATAAATGTACCCAGAACATCTGTCCTTGGTTAAGATGATTCAATATAGAGATGACAATTCGCCTGAAGTTACTTTATAAAAACAAAGTAATTTCTGGGATGCACTGTTGAGTGAAATAAAGTTCAGAAGGCCTTCTCTGATGTCCTATCAAAAGGATCAAGATCACAGAAGACAAGGAAGGATTAAGAATCTATCAGAGAGTAGATGAGGCAGGACTGAGATGAATGCAATGTGAGACCCTGAAACGGCTCTTAGAGCAGGAAAAAAAGGGGGGTGGATTTTAGGGGGAGAACTGGTAAAATCTGCATAAAGCCTCTAGTCCAGCTGATATTATTGTGCCAATATTCATCCTCTGATTTTGCTTACTGTATGATTGTCATATCATTGGCTGACCTTAGAGAACTGAGTAAAAGCGCTACAGAATTTATTGCACTGTTTTGCAGTTTTTCTTTAAGTCTCAAACTGTTTCAAAATACAATGTCTAAAAAAAATACATCCAATATTATATGATTCCAAGATAGAATGTAGAATGGTGTGTACCAGGGGCTAGGGGGAGAGAAGAGGGAAGTCAGTGTTTAACAGGGAGAGAGTTTCAGTTCTGCAAGATGGAAAACGTGTTGGAGATGAAAGGCAGTGATGGTTGCCCAACAGTGTGAATGTACTAAATAGCAGTGAAGTACAATAGCAAAGTAGTCAGTGAATAACAGTGAATAGCAATAACAAAGGTTAAAATGGTAAATTGTATTTTCCTATAATTGAAAAAAACTTAAATAAATAAATACATTATCATATGATTCCACTTATAGGAGGGCCCTAAAGGAGTCAAATTAATAGAGATAGAAAGTAGGATGATGGTTTCCAAGGGCTGGGGAAGGAGTAGGAAGGGGAATTTAGCATTTAATGGGTACAAAGTTTCCATTTGAGATGATGAAAAAGTTCTGTGGTTGCACAACAATGTGAACGTATTAAACAGCACTGAAAGATACACCTGGCTTCCCAAGTGACTCAGTGGTAAAGAATCTGCCTGCCTACACAGGAGACAGGAGAGGTGGGTTTGATCCCTGGATCAGGAAGATCCCCTGGAGGAAGACATGGCAACACACTCCAATATTCTTGCCTGGGAAATCCCATGAACAGAAGAGCCTGCTGGGGTACAGTCCATGGGGTCTCAAAGAGTTGGACACAACTGAGCAACATGGTAAATTGTAATCTATACATTTTGCCACAGTAAAATGAAGTTAAAAAGGAATAAATACATCTTAAATAGTCTAGTCTACTATTTTCTGTTTCACCTAATGAATTGACACAACGCCATCAAACAGTTAACCAGTTCCAGCAATTAGGATTCAGGAGTGGTATTGCCCTTGGCATTTAGATTGACCTTTAGAATTTGTAGAAATGAAAAAGAGATTTGGCCAGAGCTGAGCAGAGTAGTGAAAAGTGAAACTGAAAAGCTAAGTTGGGACCGCATCATGGAAGATGCTGAGTGACGAGAGAGTTTATTTATTTGTTCCTTTGGGGAACACTTATTTGTTGGGCATCTGCCATGTGATATTGTTCTTTTTCCTATGTATTGAGTGATAAACAAACGAGATTCTCCCTGCTCTTGTGGAATCCTCAGAACCCACTCCCCACCCCCCGCCAAAAAAATCATCAGTGCTTGAGACTTTAAGAGTCCAGGTCCTGAGAACTCCACTTTTCTCTGAAGAAAAACGAAGCCAAGATCAGGGCTCACTAAGCCAGCATTAGAATGCCTGTAAGAAGAAGGCAAGGGCTGGGGACTTCTTAAGGGATATTGAGGCAGTCCTGATATTTTCCACTTTGTAATATCATTGTACCGTTTCAGTACCAGCACCAGTAGGTGACACAGTATTTGAGACTAAGAAGGCTGCCCCTGGTCCTTTCCAAATGCCAAGATGAATGCAGACTTCTTTACCTTCACATTTCTGAGGGGACTTCAAGTTCCACCTCTGAAACACAAAGTGAAATCCATCATTGCAAACGCAGGTGCCATTGAGGCAGTTAGCATTTTCTGGGCACGAAGGACAGGAAACTGCAAGGAACATAGAATCCATTCATTTGTTTGTTCATTCAAGAAACATTCATTGAGCACCTATGATGTACCAGATGTTGCAGCTGCAAGAACCTCCTCTTGGAAATAGCATTGGCATCCTTTTGGAATTCATCCTACTGCTGAACATAGATGCTCACCATGCCCCACCCATTCCCCACCTCTGCCACCAATACCACTTTTGCTTGTCAGTAGAACTTCCAGATTTCAGCACCTGTGTTTCCATACTGAGGGCTCCCTCTGGCCACTAGCATCCTTTTGGTGCACCACATTCTGGTTCTCAAGGTCTTCTTCCCCAAGGAGTAGTTTCCTCAAACAATGATGGACTGACTGAGTCAGTGGATTAAAAATAAACCAGCTTCTCATTCCAGATATGAATCAGCTAACCAGAATAATTAACAACAAAAACTGCAACAATAAAGCTGTTTTTAGCTACATGTATTGGGAGCTGGTGGTGCCAGAGAAGACTCTTGAGAGTCCTTGGGACAGCAAGGAGATCAAACCAGTCGATCCTAGAGGAAATCAACCCTGAATGTTAACTGGAAGAACTGATGCTGAAGCTGAAGCTCTAATCCATTGGCCACCTGATGTGAGGAGTTGAGTCATTAAAAAAGACCTTGATGCTGGGAAAGATTGAGGACAAGACGAGAAGGTGTTGAGAGAGGATGACATGGTTGTATGGCATCACTGACTCAATGCACATGAGTTTGAGCAACTTCTGGGAGATGGTGAAGGACAGGAAAGCCTGATGTGCTGCGGTCCATGGGGTTGCAAAGAGTCAGACATGATTTAGTGACTGAAAAACAACAATTGAGGGCTGGAAAACACGAGGAGGATAACCAACAAGCAAATAGTGTAGAAAAGTGAGGTTCGTGTATGCAGCTACAAAAACAAACCAAGGTGTCTTTTTTCTCATTGAAGTATGAAGTATTTGCAATGATAGTGAAGGGCAAAGAAGCCTGGTATGCTGCGGTCCATGGGATTGCAAAGAGTAGGATATAAATTAGCAACTGAACAATAACAACACACTCACCTTCAGCCTTATTTGTTTCCAATCCTGACAGAGCCAGGAGGACACTGAGACCTAGAAGAATGAGGGTAGAGATAAAGCAAATGGGAGATGCCCTGAGGCTCTGCTTGACTGAGGCCTGAGTGAGTTGGGGGACTTTGTCTCCTCTTGTCAAGTCATACATGTGCTAGCTTCACTGTAGATTCTTCTAGACAGGCTATTAACACTAATGTCATAGAAGGGCATCATACAGTACTGATTACAGCTATCAAAGACTACAGCCAAATCCAATGTGTGTGTGGGACAACGGGAGTTCCCACAGCAATAAGCAACCCTCTGACATCAGCTGGGTATCCTATAATTAAACTCAGTTCTTCTTTTTCTCTCTTTCCCCAGACTCTTTTTTAGATTTTTTTCTCATATAGATCATTACAGAGTATTGAGAAGAGTTTCCTGTGCTATAAAACAGGTCCTTGTGCTATGCTAATTGCTTCAGTCATGTCCAACTCTTTGCAACCCTATGGACTCGCCAGGCTCCTCTGTCCATGGGATTCTCGAGGCAAGAATACTGGAATGGATTGCCATGCCCTCCTCCAAGGCATCTTCCCCACTCAAGAATCAAACCTACGTTTCTTATACCTCCTGCATTGGCAGGTAGATTCTTTACCTCTAATGCTACCTGGGAAGCCTAAAATAGGTCCTTAATAGTTATCTATTTTTTGTTTTTGTAATGCAGCATGGCACGTGGGATCTTTTTTTTTTTTTTTTTAGTTTTTTTTTTATTGTTTTTGCCATACATTGTCATGATATCACCATGGGTTTACATATGCTTCCCCTCCGGGTCCCCCCTCCCTCCTCCCTCCCCCCCGGGAAATCTCGCTGCACCAGTCCCGAGCATCAATCCTGGGCTGGCGATTGATTAGACACATGACAATTAACATGCTTCAATGCCCTTCTCCCATCTCATCCCACCCTTACCCTCATCCACAAAGTCCACAAGTCTATTCTATACATCTGCGTTCCTTTTGTTGTCTCCCATGTTGGGTTCTCATTACTGTCTTTCTAAATTCCATATATATGTGTTAATATACTGTATTGTTGTTTTTGCTTCTGGCACGTGGGATCTTAAGTTCTCCGACCAAAGATTGGACCTGTGCTCCCTGCGGTGGAAGTGCAGAGCCCTAACCACTGGAATAGGCAATTCCTCTATCTATTTTATATCGAGTTGTGTGTATATGTCAATCCCAACCTCTGAATTTGTCTCTCTCAACTCAGTTCTGGCACTAACTCCCCAGAAAGAGCATCAGATATCCCAGGTTAAGGGCTCAGTCCCAAAGACTTCAGATGCCCATCACAATTCCAGGTTGTCCCTGGGCTTCTAACTAACTGGCTATGGATTGGATATTCCGATGACTCCCTCTTTGGGTTCAATTAATTTGCTAGAGCAGCTCACAGAACTCAGAGAAATCATTTACTTACTGGATTACCAGTTTATTGTAGAAGGATATTGGGCGTTCCAGGTGGCACTGGTGGTAAAGAACCTGCCTGCCAATGCAGGAGACATAAGAGATGCGGGTTTCCCTGGGTTGGAAAGATTCCTAGGAGGGCATGGAAACCCACTCAGTATTCTTGCCTAGAGAATCCCATGGGCAGAAGAGTCTGGCGGGCTACAGCCCAGGGGGTCACAGTCAGACATGACTGAAATGACTTGGCACGCATGCATAGAAGAATCTATCTCAGAAAGAGTCAAATGGAAGACATACACTGGGCAAGGTACGAGGAAAGGAGTGGGGATTCCGTGCCCTCTCCAGGCACCACTTTCCTCAAATTCCATGTGTTCACCAACCCAGGAGCTCTCGGAATCCCATCATTTTAGGGCTTTTGTAGACACTTCATTGGGCATCCCTGGTGGCTCAATGGTCAAGAATCTACCTGCCAATGCGTGGGACATAGAGTTGATCTCTGGTCCGGGAAGATCCCACATGCCATGGGGCAACTAAGCCAGTGCATCACGACTACTGACGCCCATGCACCCTAGAGCCAGTATACCACAAGAGAAGCCCCCGCAATGAGAAGCCTGTGCACGTAACTAGAAAGTAGTCTGCAAGCAGTGATGAAGATCCAGCACAATTAAACCCAACAACAACAAAAAAGTCTCAAGCCTCTGCATTTTCCTTGTGAATGCTTTTTTGACACATAAAGAAGAAATATGACCGTAGGGCAGGGGTCAGCAAACTATGGCCTTGGGCCAAATGCAGACCCCTGCCTGGTTTTTTGGCAGCCCATAAGCTAAGAATTATTTCTAGTGGTTTTTAAATGTTTTTTTTTTTAAATCAAGGAGAATATAGTGATTGCATGGAATGTGAAAATTACCTGAAATTCACATTCCTATGTCTATAAATCAAGCTTTATTGGAACATGGCAGTGCCCATCAGTTCACAAAAGGTCAGTGACTGCTTTTATTTATTTATTTCCTTTTTTGTAGGGGCAGGTTTCCCAGTGCAGTTTTGGGAAAACCTCACTAGACAAATGCCAAAAGATCTGTCCCACTCTGTGGCTGCTTTTACAAAGCAACAAGCAGAGTTGAGGCATTAAGACAGAGGTCAAAATGGCCCACAAAGCTGAGAACAGTGATTATCTGGATATTTACAGAAAAAGAAATATGTTCACTTCTGTCATAAAGTAATGGCCGTCACGTGCTTGCCTCTAAGAACTGCTTACAAACTGCCTACTCTTAAACTGTATTTGATTCCGCCAATGGTATTTTTTTTATTATCTTGAAGTTCCTAAAGCCCAGAGCAGATGGGTAGGTAGGTTCCAGTTACTACAGTACACTAAGCGATGGTCCTCCAAGTTTGGACCCGCATAGTGGTCCGTCAGCATGTTAGATACTCGCCATGCCCCCTAAGCGTACCCAGGAAGGGGCTGCGCAGTAAGCAGATAACTTGCCGTATCTTTCTGTAAAAGGGTGTTTTTTTGCAGCCCGTGAAGGGCATCAAGAAGCATGGGAGGAGGACTGGAAGACACATTACATACTGAAAGGATACCCAGAAGGACTGGAGTACCAGTTACCCACAGTGCTAACCCCTCACCGTCACTCTTCCCTCTTCCCTTTTTGGCTTCCCTTCCCAAAGGATCCTAAAGCCTTCCTGGGATTCCTTCCCAAACATGTGTTTATGCTCAGTCACTTCAGTTGTGTCCGACTCTTTGGGATCCTGTGGTTTGTAGCCCACCAGGTTCCTCTGTCCATGGGATTCTCCAGGTAAGAATACTGGAGTAGGTTGCCATGCCCGTCTCCAGGGAATCTTCCCCACCAAGGGATCGAGCCCACATCTCTTATGTCTCTGCATTGGTAGGCAGGTTCTTCACCACTAGCACCATCTGGGAAGCCTAAATTAATTAAACCCAAGTTTTTGTCTCAGTTCTGCTTTGGAGATGAGCAACTAAGAGACTCGGTAACAGAGTTTGGAGTAGGACATATGCACGCAGGAATTTCTGGAGAAAGTGCCAAATTCTGGAAAGCAACCAAAGCTGGGGTATCCAGGGTACTGGAGGGTGAGGAGAATTCTTTGTTCTACTCACCAGAGAGCAGCAACAGGCACCTGCTTCTCATAGCAGTCGAGGTTCCAGGAATGACAACCTTAGACGCGCTCCCAAGCAGGATGTGACAAGG
This sequence comes from Antilocapra americana, assembly GCA_007570785.1. Classification (NCBI taxonomy): domain Eukaryota; kingdom Metazoa; phylum Chordata; class Mammalia; order Artiodactyla; family Antilocapridae; genus Antilocapra; species Antilocapra americana. The sequence goes on along the minus strand of ML663012.1, from coordinate 271,449 downwards.
GTTCCTGGGATAAATAAGCCCCATGAGAATTTATTTTGGATGTCACAAAATTTAAAGGCAGGTGGTTGATGTTTATCAAAACTCTTTCATTTCTACCTGTCTTTTGACTCAACAACTCCAATTCTGGGAAATAAGCAAGGTTCTGCAAGGATGATTATAGCATAGTGGCTTCTAGGAGCAAGGTTAGTAGCAGTAGTAGTCATCGCTCAGTCCTATTCGACTCTTTGCCACCCTATGGACTGTAGCTCTCCAGGCTCCTCTGTCCATGGGATTCTCCAGGCGAGGGCAACTGGAGTGGGTTGCCATGACCTCCTCCAGGGGATCTTCCTGACCCAGGGGTCAAACCTGCATTTCTTAAGTCTCTTGCACTAGCGGGGAGGTTCTTTATCACGAATGCCACTTGGGAAGCCCCAAACCCCCTTGTTGCCTAGGTATAAATCTGGAATATAAATAAATGAGGTCATTTGGGGATCTGGAGGGAATAATTAGAACTCTGAAGATCTGGAGACCGTAGACGTTAGGTCAAGACGTTCTGTATGTTGGCATCTGCCAGAAGTTATACCTTATTACTTCCTAATCCTTACCCTTCTCTCAACATTCATTTCCCTTTTTGATTATATCTCTCTTCCTTTCTAAAAGCCTACTCTAAGATAAACTATAGAAACTCTCAATGTAGAGAAACTCAGTCTAGTTAGTGGTTATTCTTTTTTTTTAAGGCTCTTTTGAAACCAGTTTAACTGAAATGAATATCTTATGTGAAAAGGGTGATAATATTTTTCAGAAGAGCTGAGACTTCTAGCGACACTGATTTCCTTTTTTTTTTTTAAACCACTTTACTGAGGGATGGCCATCATGTAAAAAGCATGCAAAAGTACATATTTTATGTATATAACTTGACAAGTTTAGAAATAAATATATACATATGAAACTATCACTACCATCAAGGACATAAACATATCCACCATCTCTGAAAATATCCTCCTGCCCTCTTGATGATTTGAGCATGTGTGTGTATGAATAACACTTAATGTAAGATCTACCCTATTAGAAAATTTTAAGTATACAATGCAGTATCATTAGCTATAGACCCTAAGCTGTATAACAAATCACTGGAGTTTTTCATCTTGTGTAAGTAAAATTTTATACCCTCCCATATTCCTCTCTCCCTAGCCACTGGAAAACATCATTCTAGTCTCTGCTTCTATGCATTTGACTACCATAGTTTCTACATCTAAGTGAGATCATATTGTATTTGTTCTTTGGGTCAGATTAATTTCATATATCTAGCAACATTGATTTAGAGAACACTGTTTTTTTTTTTAACAAGACCCATTATAAAAAATACATTTTACTTCACAGAGATAGAGAGAAAAATGAACCAAGTTCCACAAAGCAGTATTTGCTTCAGACTCTGTTCATCGAAACTTTCTTATTTTAGTTTTCCTTAAGCCCCTCAACAAACAATTCATGATTTCTTTTGAGTATTTGAAAACATTTTATTATGTTCTATACATGCTAAACTGAAATGGAAATAAATATGAAACAATGTTCCTAGAGCATCTTTCAAGAGGTAAAGTATAGCAGAAACCAATACAATATTGAAAGCAATTATTCTCCAATTAAAAATAAATAAATCTTAAAATAAATTTAAATTTAAAAATAAAGCAACAGGACATCTAACGAGCTATCCTCTAAAATCTTTCCAGAGCCAGTGTAATTTTTTAAGACCCAAGATCACAAGCAATGCACTTTCTATTTTCCATGGAAAAAACACAAAACCAGTTCCTCCTTACCCACAAGATGACAGTCCTCACTGGTCACCCAGGCTGGCAGCTTCTCCAAGCTAATAACAACCAAAACAGGAAGTACATCTCTTCTTATCTTGAGCTTTAGTTTCTCAAGGAGTCTTGTGGCTGGATGAGATGACTGTGGGCATTGGTAGTGAGATGATAACATGCAGGAAGGCTAAGGTCCCCCAAATAGAGGAAATAAGCTGTAAGAGTCAGACACTTTTTGTCTTTCTCTTAAGTGGCAGAAATGCAAAAAGGCAAAATGGTTGTCTGAGGAGGCCTTACAAATAGCTGAGAAAAGAAGAGAAATTAAAGGCAAAGGAGAAAAGGAAAGATATACCCATGAATGCAAAGTTCCAAAGAATAACAAGGAGAGATAAGAAAACCTTCCTCAGTAATCAATGCAAAGAAATAGAGGAAAACAATAGGATGGGAAAGACTAGAGATCACTTCAAGAAAATTAGAGATACCAAGGGAACATTTCATGCAAAGATGGGCACAATAAAGGACAGAAATGGTATGGACCTAACAGAAGCAGAAGATATTAAGAGGACATGGCAATAATACACAGAAGATGTATACAAAAAAGATCTTCATGACCCAGATAACCACAATGGTGTGATCACTCACTTAGAGCCAGACATCCTAGAATTTGAAGTCAAGTGGACCTTAGGACCTATGGACAAAGCTAGTGGAGGTGATGTGATTCCAGTTGAGCTCTTTCAAATCCTGAAAGATGATGCTGTGAAAGTGCTGCACTCAATATGCCAGCAAATTTGGAAAACTCAGCAGTGGCCACAGAACTGAAAAATGTATATTTTCATTCCAATCCCAAAGAAAGGCAATGCCAAAGAATGTTCAAACTACCTCACAATTGCGCTCATCTCACACACTAGCAAAGTAATGCTCAAAATTCTCCAAGATAGGCTTCAACAGTACATGAACCATGAATTTCCAGATGTTCAAGGTGGATTTAGAAAAGGCAGAGGAACCAGAGATCAAATTGCCACCATCTTTTGGATCATCAAAAAAGCAACAGAATACCAGAAAAACATCTACTTCTGCTTTATTGATTACGCCAAAGCCTTTGACTGTGTAGATCACAACAAATTGTGGAAAATTCTTAAAGAGATGGGAATACCAGATCACCTAATCTACCTCCTGAGAAATCTGAATGCAGGTCAAGAAGCAACAGTTAGAACTGGACATGGAACAACAGACTGGTTCCAAATATGGAAAAGAGTACGACAAGGCTGTATATTGTCACCCTGCTTATTTAACTTATATGCAGAGTACATCAAGTGAAATGCTAGGCTATATAAAGCACAAGCTGGAATCAAGATTGCCAGGAGAACAACCTCACATACGCAGATGACACCACCCTGATGGCAGAAAGCAAAGAAGAACTAGAGAGCCTCTTGATGAAAGTGAAAGAGGAGAATAAAAAAGCTGGTTTAAAACTTAACATTCAAAAAATGAAGATCATGGCACCTAGTCCCATCACTTCATGGCAAATAGATGGGGAAACAATGGAGACAGTAACAGACTTTATTTTCTTGGGCTCCAAAATCACTGCAGATGGTGACTGCAGCCAAGAAATTAAAAGACACTTGCTCCTTGGAAGAAAAGCTATGACAGACCTAGACAGCATATTAAAAAGCAGAGACATTACTTTGCCAACAAAGGTCCATCTAGTCAAACCTATGGTTTTTCCAGTAGTCATGTATGGATGTGAGAGTTGGACTATAAAGAAAGCTGAGCACTGAAGAATTGATGCTTTTGAACTGTGATGTTGGACAAAACTCTTGAGTGTCCTTCGAATTGCAAGGAGATCAAACCAGTCCATCCTAAAGGAAATCAACCCTGAATAGTCACTGGAAGGATTGATGCTGAAGCTGAAACTCCAATACTTTGGCCACCTGATGCAAAGAACCGAATTCTTGGAAATGACTCCTGATGTTGGGAAAGATTTAAGACAGAGGAGAAGGGGACAACAGAGGATGAGATAGTTGGATGGCATCACTGACTTGATGCACAGGAGTTTGAGCAAGCTCTGGGAGTTCGTGATGGACAGGGAAGCCTGGCGTGCTGCAGTCTATTGGGTCTCAAAGAGTCGGACACAACTGAGTGACTGAACTGAGTGGAACTAAGTGGCAGGAGGACAAGTGTCAGATTTTTTCCCCTTCCCTATACAAAATTAAAAGGAGATTTCTTTTAAAATTCTGTGTTGCCATGACAACACCTGGTTACACCTAAACTTAACTTTTCTCAAACCTTGAGCTAACCAATGCATTTTTCTTATGGAAATGTTTTTCTTAAGCTATGTTAATGAACTACATATTTACCTTAGACTCTGTTTTTCTTCAAGTCAGTTCTGCCTAAGACTCAGGACCGACTTGACGAATTAGTATGTTTTAGTCAACAAACCAGTATGTTTTACTAATGCAGATGTTCTCTTAAGCCATATTAATGAGCCTATATATTTGCTTGGAAATCTGCCTTTCTTCAAGATTCACGTCAATCCTTTTATCGCCCGAGGTGACTCATCTTGTGCCAATGTTATTTCAAAATGCATGTTGTGGGTGAGGGGCCTGGTGCCACTCTCTGAGTTATGAGACATTTCCTTTCTCTAATCAGCAGCCTGCTAGTAGGTATACAGCTTCCTACTAAAGACAGGAAGGGGGGCACTCATTCTGCCCCATTCTGATGTCTATGTCAGAAGCTTTCTCTATCTCTTTTATACTTAATAAAACTTTATTACACAAAAGCTCTAGGCGATCAAGCCTTGTCACTGCTCCTGGATTGAATTCCTCTTCTCTGGAGGCCAAGAATCCAGGCGTTTTTCATAGCTCCATAACAACCTTTCAGTAGGAGCACTTGCATAATGGGTCCATTAGTTCTCATTGCATAAGGGTCCATTAGTTCTCTTTTCATCCAAGTAATTTAAATAGTACATTGCCAGGATGGACCATACTTCAGAAAATGAATTTGGAAACGATGATGGTGGCCAAGGGGGAAAACCAGGTAATGGTAAGTGGTCCCAATCTCCATCTATGCCAAGAAAATGGATGCAACTTTGAGAGGGCTCCTTTAATGAGAAGATTGAAGTCCAGAGTATGGAAGAGTGTGATAAACTTTGTTACCAAGTTCCCTGTTACCCTTTCATTTCTCAGTTTACCACTTCTGCAAAGTGACTACCCATAACTCTAGTCTTAGAGACAGGGTCATCCAATATGTTATTGTTGTTGTTTAGTCACTAGGTTGTGTCCAACTTCTTTGTGACATCATGAACTGTAGCCCACCAGACTCCTCTGTCCATAGGGTTCTCCAGGCAAGAATACCGAAGTGAGTTGCCATTTCCTCCTCCAGGGCATCTTCCTGACCCAGGAATCAAACCTATGGCTCCTGCTGCATGTCCTTCATCACAGGCAGATTTTTCTACCATTGAGCTACTGGGGAAGCCCCATCACCCAATGTAATTAAACTCAACCACTTGACTGGTAAAATTCATGACTGGTCCCATTAATATGGTATCTTGAAATTGTCTTCTCATTCATATTAAAAGAGTCTTCATATGATCCACCACAAATACTGCAAATATCTCCTAGTTTGACAAGTTCAAATATACATTTAGTGATTGATGTCTTGTCTTGGTTAGTTGTGAAACATATCCCTGTTGACCTTAAAAATAAAGCAGCCCCATTAATGTAACGCTGTAAATGCTCCAATAAAAAATTTTTTTTAAATAAAGAAAAAATAATACAGCCAGTTATTTTTACCAGAAAAATGAGTTTATTCGGAGATAGCAGAGAATTGCATTATGGGACAAGCATGCTATAGCAAAAACTGTATGTAACTCCAGAGAAACAAAGGAGAGGAACTGCTGTTTAGAGGGGAAAAGCAGTTGAGAAGGGTAATTGTAAACAAAGTGTCCATTGGAGGAATCTGGGAGTTGAAAGTGAGGTGGCTTTTCATTGGCTGACCTGTGGCAATCTCTCATTGGCTGGGCTGTCGCCAAGCGAGAAGAAAACCTTCCTTCCTCCCACTGGCTAATAAAGCAGTAGTCTTCTTGTTGAAAATTCAAAGTACCTCTCTTCCTATTTGAGGTCTGCAGATGGCAGTGAATGGCTTTCTTGCTTTCCCAACTCCATCTTAAATAAGGTTTCCTTTATTCAGCTTCACATCCTTATGATGAGTATCTTTCAGTTTCCCATTTCTTGTTACAAATTAATTAGAATCAGTGCAGTAAAATATTCAAATAATCACCTAGATATGGCTGTATAGATAGGCTGGCAGTCAACCCCTCTGGTAGTATTAAAAATATTTGTCAGCTAAGGTGAAGTGAAAATTGTCTAAATATTAAAATGAAATGCCTGAATCCAAGAGAAATCCATGAAATTCTGAGCATTCGGTGTGCTCAAAGATCAGCCTGCAAGTGAGAGATTATTTGCATGAACAGATGCAAGAATTACCCCTCTTTGTGTGTAGTCCACCCATGCTGGCTCTACACTTGGCCATGTAACTGACTTTGGCCAGTGGAATAGCAAGTAAACAGGATACAAGCAGAAATTTGAAAAATGCTCAAGCATTGGGGCTTTCCTTCTCTTGATGCACTTGAAACCCTAAGACCACCATGTAAATGAGCCCAAGTTAACCTGCTAGAGAATGAGAGGCCATGTGGAAGAGAAGCAAGGCTGTCTAGTCAATGATTCCTCACTCTGATTGCCAACTTGCCAGATGTAGAAGTGGGCTGTTTGATCATCCAGCAAACAGCTGATCCACCAACTGACTGAAAATGCATGAAAGAACCAGTCAAGAGCAGCCAGGTAGACCAGAAGAAATCACTTGCCAACCCACAAAATCATGAACAGAAAAATACAGTTGTTATTTTAAGCAAATGAAATTTGGGGACTGTTTGCTGCACAGCCAAGTCTAACTGATACACTTCACAAAGTGGACTGGAAGGAGTTCTTTCCATACATGTTGCCAGGCATCATAACATGTGGCTTCATCTCCCATCCTTAAGGATTGGACCATGGTTTGATCCTTGGGCATCAATAACCTATGATGTATCCCAAGCAGATAAGTCTATCTTAGAGCAGTTCTCTCTATTGGATGTTGATTGATCAATCCATCCAAGTTGTGTCTCTCTTGGAGAGTTTAAATCCAAAGCCCTCTAGAGAGGGATCCAGGCAGACAACACAGTGTCCCATGAACCAGTGAACAAACTGCAAAACAACAAAAGCAGAGGTCATTAGACATGAGAATCTGCTGATGACCTTCTTTAATCTCTCCTTCAGATATCTCATCCTTCCTTGGTCAAGCAGTAGCCTGTAACACATCACAGGATTCCAGTTCTTTCCTTCACCAACCAAGGGAGCAAATGTTCCATCTAAGGAACTGTTCAATAGAGTATGGCCAACCTCTCAAACTTTAATAAACATGAGACCGTTCAATTTGAATGATTGTGAAAGAATCTGCTCTCCATCCTACCATCCTTTTAGATGCTGCTCTGTGTACTTGGAGTTGTTCTGTATGGATCATATAATCAGACTCTTCTTGTGCTCTCTCTTCCAGTTGGGTTTGGAAGAGAAAGAACAAGACAAATATCAGTTGTAGCCACTTGACAAACTCCAACAAAAGTTATATAGTCAAAGCTATGTTTTTTCCACTAGTCATGTACAGATATGAGAGTTGGACCCTAAAGAAGGCTAGGTGCCAGAGGTGATGCTTTCTAATTGCGGTGCTGGAAAAGACTCTTGAAGTCCCTGGGACAGCAAGATCAAATTAGTCAATCCTAAAGGAAATCAACCGTGAATATTCATTAGAAGGACTGATGGTGAAACTGAACCTCCAATACTTTGGCCACCTGATGTGAAGAGTCAACTCATTAGAAAAGACTCTGATGCTGGGAAAGATTGAAGGCAGGAGGAGAAGGGGGTGACAGAAGATGAGATGGTCAGATGGTATCACCAACTTGATGGACATGAGTTTGAGCAGACTCCAGGAGATAGTGAAGGATAGGGAAGCTTGGTGTGCTACAGTCGAAGGGGTCACAAAGAGTTGGAAACAACTGAGCGACTCAACAACAACAAAGCCATTTGAAGGAGGGAAGAAGGATTTTAATAAGAAAGATGGGGATATTTATTTTCCCAACCCTTTCTTCTTGGCAGGGACTGAACATCTGGACAATGGTTGGATTCTTCTGTCACAGATAAAGCCCTTTCCAGTTTCCATACTTGCTCCATCCAGATACTCCCTTAAGCCAAGAAGTTATAAGAACCCCATCTCCCCCACTGCTATTATGCTTCTAGGGTGCTCCACTCTCCTTTGTTTCTTTTTAACCTGTTGTGGTATTGTGGGTTTTAAAAAAATCATTTAATTAATTTATTTATTTTCTCTTTTTGGCTGCACTTGATCCTTGTTGCTATGCACAAGCTTCCTCTAGTTGCAGTATGCAGGCTTCTCATTGAGGTGGCTTCTCTTATTGCAGAGCACAAGCTCAGTAGTTGCGGTTAATTGCATGGGGTTAATTGTCCCATGGCATGTGAAACCTCCTGGACCAGGGATAAAACCCGTGTCCCCTTCACTGACAGGAGGATTCTTAAGTACTGGACCACCAGTAGTTAAGTCTGATATTGTGTTTTAAAATAAGAAATAAGTATTTGGTCTTCATCCTATTTCTGGCACAGAGCTTCTAAAAACCTTGGAACTTCCTGAGTGATGAGAGCAACGGGAACATCTTTTATTACAATATCTTGTCTTTGATTCCTGAAACCACTTTAGAGCCATAGAGGTGAATATTATTGTTGTTGTTCAGTCACTCAGTTGTGTCTGACTCTTTGCAACCCTATAGACTGTAGCACACCAAGCTTCCCTATCCTTCACTATCTTCTCATGTCCACTGAGTCAGTGATGCCATCTAATCATCTCATCCTCTGTCACCCACTCCTCCTCCTGCCTTCAATCTTTCCCAGCATCAGGGTCTTTTCCAAAGAGTTGACTCCTCACATCAGGTGGCCAAAGTATTGGAGGTTCAGTTTCAGCATCAGTCTTTCCAATGGCTATTCAGGATTGGTTTACTTTAGGATCGACTGGTTTGATCTCTTTGCTGTTCAAGGGGCTCTCAAGAGTCTTCTCCTATACCACAGGTCAAAAGCATCATTTCTTCAGTGCTCAGCTTTCCTTATGATCCAACTCTCACGTCCGTACATGACTACTGGAAAAACCATAGCTTTGACTAGATGGACATTTGTTGGCAAAGTAATGTCTCTGCTTTTTGATATGCTGTCTAGGTTTATCACTGCTTTCCTTTCAAGAAGCCAGCACCTTTTAATTTTAAGCTTGGAACATAAGATGGTTAAAATCATGACCCTATGTGATTTGCACATGACTCCATGTGGTTGCACATTTTGACTCTTTGATAAGACTCTGAATTATATACACTGTATAATGGGTTAAATGGTCAATTTTATGTTATATTGTTGTAGCCACGTGCTCTGGGAAGCAGACTCACTCAGAAGGACAATGCAGACAGTGAAGTGCAGTTTATTACACCGGCGGGCCCAAGGCAGAGTCTCCTCTTAGCCAAGGACCCAGATCAGCATTTGTGAGGATCTTTTATATCCATGTGTACGTGTCTAAACCCACCACCCCAAATCACCCAGAACTTACATCAACGAAGGAAAGGTAAATACAATCACAATAATGCCATCATTCAAGTATCATGTGTTAGAACAGTCGATAATCAATAAGCCCAAGGTTACTATCAGAAAGCTTATGACCTGTCAGGAGCCAGGGTTTATGACCTGTCAGGAGCCAGGGGTGATTAGTGCATGTTATCACTTAGGTGTTGAGTATCCTGGATCTAACCTTCCAGATTCTCCTGTCCAGAGGGGGTGCCTAATCCCTCCATTGTAATTTCCACAGGCACTAAGCACAGAGTTCAGAGAGGTGCCCGAGCATGATCAGCATAAACAGGCCTGAAATGGAGATCGGGCCCTATGAATTCCTTCTTCAATATGACTTGGATCTCTTAAAAAATTAAGACTAAATTAATTTCTGTTCCCATAAAGATTTAAATAAGGAATCTGGTTGACCTGTTTGGATTTTGGCAAAATCATATCCCTTATCCAAGAATTTTGATGGATGTTATTTTTCATAACATTCATTCAGGATTTTATGAAAATATTGGTTTGTGTTTTCTGTGGTATTTGTGTAATTATTTGGGATTCATTTGTAGCTCAGCTGGTAAAGAATTTGCTGCCAATGTAGGGGACCCAGTTTGATTCCTGGGTCATGAAGACCTACTGGAGAAAGGATAAGCTACCCACTCCAGTATTCTTGGGCTTCCCTGGTGGCTCAGCGGGTAAAGAATCCGCCTGCAATACAGGAAACCTGAGTTTGATCCCTGGGTTGAGAAGATCCCCTGGAGAAGGGAAAGGCTACCCACTCCTGTATTCTACCCTGGAGAATTCCATAGACTGTATGGTTCATGGGGTCACAGAGTCGGACATGACTGAATAACTTTCACTTTCTTTGTGTAGTTATTACAACATGCAAAATGCTGATGGAGAGAACAAATGTATTGTAGTTTGTGCCCTTAAAAAACAACAATACAGTATATTAACACATATATATGAAATTTAGAAAGACAGTAACGAGAACCCAACATGCGAGACAGCAAAAGGAACGCAGATGTATAGAATAGACTCGTGGACTCTGTGAATGAGGGAAAGGGTGGGATGATATGGGAGAATGGCATTGAAACATGTTAATTATCATATGTCTAATCAATCGCCAGCCCAAGATTGATTCTCGGGGCGGGGGCATTGAGATTTCCGGGGGGGGAAGGAGGAGGGAGGGAGGAGGGAGGGGTTTCTGGAGGGGGAGCATATGTAAACCCATGGTGATATCATGGCATTGTATGACAAAACAATAAAAGGGAGGAAAAAAAATGTGAATATTAATTCCAAAAATTGCATACCTGACGTTTTCTACATCTTTTTGACTGCACCTCATGGCTTGTGGGATCTTAATTCCCCTTCCAGGATTAAATGCAGGCCCACAGCAATGGAAGTGCTGAGTCCTAACTTCTGCACCACCAGGCAATTCCTTTCTGCATTTTCTTTTTAAATACATTTAGAAATTGCATGTCAGGCTACTGAAAAAATATCAGAACAGACAAGAAGTAAGAAATTGTGATTGAAAAGACTCAGTATACCAGATTATGGAGTGCTGATCTCCATTCAAGGGACAAAAATCTGAAAGGTTGTTGATGAAATCACAGAAAAGATGCCGAGAATCTTGGCCTCCAGAAGAGAGGAATTCAATCCAGGGCCAGAGACAAGGCTTGATCACTCAGAGACTTTGTGTTAATAAAGTTTTATTAAAGTACAAAGGAGATAGAGAAAGCTTCTGACATAGGCATCAGAAGGGGGCAGAAAGAGTATCCCCCTGCTAATCTTCAGCTTGATGTGTTATAGTCACTAGCAGTTTGCTAATGAAAGAAAGGAATGTCTCAAAACTCAGAATGGCACCAGGCCCCTCGTACATAAGATGTATTTTGGGATAATCTTGGCACCAGATGAGTCATCCCGGGCCATAAAACGATTGATTGAATCTTGTAGAAGGGCAGTTTACCATACAGATAGTTTCATTTACATAGATTAGGGGAACAATGTCTGAGTATAACATCCTGGTTCGTCAATAGGTTCTGAGCCATTTGGGACTTGACGACAGAGTCTGGAGTAAATGCATAGTACATTAACATATCTGAAGACAAACATTTCCATAAGAAGAATGCATTGGTTAACTCAAGGTGAAACCAGGTGTCATTATGGCAACACAGTATTTTAAGAGAAACCTCTTTTAAATTTGTATAGAGAATGGAAAAAATATTGCTAGTTAGTTCCTCCTGCCCCTTAAGAGAGAGATAAAAATGTCTGACATTTGCAGCCTATTTCCCCCGTTTGGAGACCCCTGGCTTTCCTGCCTGTTACCCTCTCAAACCCTTGCATGATGATCTGTAGGGAAGGAACTAAGAAAACAAATACCATGACCGCACTCTCTTCCATTTTTATGATATTCTGTTGGTGTTTCCCATTAGCCAAAACCAACTGAAAGCCAGAGGCTGAGAAAGTCCACAGTTACGCTCCAGATGTGTTGTCATTCCAGGGAGACCACTGAATGGCTTTGGAGGGGTCAACAGACAACATCCAGCCCACTTATTCATTCATTTATTCTATGGAAAAAAAGGCAATGTACTTCTTGCTTAGTATCATATCTAGAGAGTAGATACTTAGTAAATATTTACAGGATGAATAAATGACTGCAAATTTCTAAAATCTTAATTTTTTTGGCCACACTGTGCTGCATGGGCGAGCTCTTAATTCCCTTACCAGGGATCCGACCTCACCCCCTGCAATGGAAGCTTGAAGTCATAATCACTAGACCACGAGGGAAGTTTCTTAGTTTTTTAAAAACTGAGATATGTATGTCCACCGACCTAGATGTCGATTGAAAGATGAGTGGATAAAGAAGTTGTGGTACATATATACAATGAATATCACTCAACCATAAAAAGGAATGCATTTCAGTCCGTTTTAATGAGGTGGGTATACCTAAAGACTATTATACAGAGTGAAGTAAGTCAGGAAGTGAAAAAAATCATATATTAATATATATATACAGAATCTGGAAGAAAGTACTGGTGAACCCATTTACAAAGAAATGGAAATGCAGACATAGAGGACAGACTTATGGACATAGCAGGGGAAGGAGAGGCTAGGAGAAATTGAGAAAGTAACATTGACACATATACACTATCATGTGTAAAATAGATCACTAGTAGGAAGA
>ML663012.1:215680-258402 GCA_007570785.1 Antilocapra americana | reverse complement strand
GGGGGGGAAGGAGGAGGGAGGGAGGAGGGAGGGGTTTCTGGAGGGGGAGCATATGTAAACCCATGGTGATATCATGGCATTGTATGACAAAACAATAAAAGGGAGGAAAAAAAATGTGAATATTAATTCCAAAAATTGCATACCTGACGTTTTCTACATCTTTTTGACTGCACCTCATGGCTTGTGGGATCTTAATTCCCCTTCCAGGATTAAATGCAGGCCCACAGCAATGGAAGTGCTGAGTCCTAACTTCTGCACCACCAGGCAATTCCTTTCTGCATTTTCTTTTTAAATACATTTAGAAATTGCATGTCAGGCTACTGAAAAAATATCAGAACAGACAAGAAGTAAGAAATTGCGATTGAAAAGACTCAGTATACCAGATTATGGAGTGCTGATCTCCATTCAAGGGACAAAAATCTGAAAGGTTGTTGATGAAATCACAGAAAAGATGCCGAGAATCTTGGCCTCCAGAAGAGAGGAATTCAATCCAGGGCCAGAGACAAGGCTTGATCACTCAGAGACTTTGTGTTAATAAAGTTTTATTAAAGTACAAAGGAGATAGAGAAAGCTTCTGACATAGGCATCAGAAGGGGGCAGAAAGAGTATCCCCCTGCTAATCTTCAGCTTGATGTGTTATAGTCACTAGCAGTTTGCTAATGAAAGAAAGGAATATCTCAAAACTCAGAATGGCACCAGGCCCCTCGTACATAAGATGTATTTTGGGATAATCTTGGCACCAGATGAGTCATCCCGGGCCATAAAATGATTGATTGAATCTTGTAGAAGGGCAGTTTACCATACAGATAGTTTCATTTACATAGATTAGGGGAACAATGTCTGAGTATAACATCCTGGTTCGTCAATAGGTTCTGAGCCATTTGGGACTTGACGACAGAGTCTGGAGTAAATGCATAGTACATTAACATATCTGAAGACAAACATTTCCATAAGAAGAATGCATTGGTTAACTCAAGGTGAAACCAGGTGTCATTATGGCAACACAGTATTTTAAGAGAAACCTCTTTTAAATTTGTATAGAGAATGGAAAAAATATTGCTAGTTAGTTCCTCCTGCCCCTTAAGAGAGAGATAAAAATGTCTGACATTTGCAGCCTATTTCCCCCGTTTGGAGACCCCTGGCTTTCCTGCCTGTTACCCTCTCAAACCCTTGCATGATGATCTGTAGGGAAGGAACTAAGAAAACAAATACCATGACCGCACTCTCTTCCATTTTTATGATATTCTGTTGGTGTTTCCCATTAGCCAAAACCAACTGAAAGCCAGAGGCTGAGAAAGTCCACAGTTACGCTCCAGATGTGTTGTCATTCCAGGGAGACCACTGAATGGCTTTGGAGGGGTCAACAGACAACATCCAGCCCACTTATTCATTCATTTATTCTATGGAAAAAAAGGCAATGTACTTCTTGCTTAGTATCATATCTAGAGAGTAGATACTTAGTAAATATTTACAGGATGAATAAATGACTGCAAATTTCTAAAATCTTAATTTTTTTGGCCACACTGTGCTGCATGGGCGAGCTCTTAATTCCCTTACCAGGGATCCGACCTCACCCCCTGCAATGGAAGCTTGAAGTCATAATCACTAGACCACGAGGGAAGTTTCTTAGTTTTTTAAAAACTGAGATATGTATGTCCACCGACCTAGATGTCGATTGAAAGATGAGTGGATAAAGAAGTTGTGGTACATATATACAATGAATATCACTCAACCATAAAAAGGAATGCATTTCAGTCCGTTTTAATGAGGTGGGTGTACCTAAAGACTATTATACAGAGTGAAGTAAGTCAGGAAGTGAAAAAAATCATATATTAATATATATATACAGAATCTGGAAGAAAGTACTGGTGAACCCATTTACAAAGAAATGGAAATGCAGACATAGAGGACAGACTTATGGACATAGCAGGGGAAGGAGAGGCTAGGAGAAATTGAGAAAGTAACATTGACACATATACACTATCATGTGTAAAATAGATCACTAGTAGGAAGATGCTGTATAACACAGGGAGCCCAGCCTTGCACTCTATAATGACTTAGAGGGGTGGAATGGGGGTGGGGAGGCTCAAGAGAGAGGGAAGATATATTATGACTGATTTGCACTGGTGTAAAGCAGAGACCACACAACACTAAAACAATTATCCTCCAATTAAAACAATAAAATATAATAGATTTACAGTGTTTCCTCAGTTTCAGAGGGCTTCCCTGGTGGCTGAGATGGTTAAGAATCTGCCCGCAATGCAGGAGACCCAGTTTCGATCCCTGGATGAGAAGATCCCCTGGAGGAGGGCATGGCAACCCACTCCAGTATTCTTGCCTGGAGAATCCCCATGGACAGAGGAGCCTGATGGGCTACAGTTCATAGAGCTGCAAAGAGTCAGACACGACTGAAGAGGCTTAGCATGCACACACGTTAGTTTCAGATATACAGCAAAGTATGAAATTTTTTAACATCTCCAAGCCTCCTGTGTTTTCCTAGCTACCTAAAAGATTTTCTTGCCTGGCGAGTGTAGATGTCACACGAGGGTATGTTCCTCGGTTCTTGTCTCATCACAACAAAGATTTGGAGTGACGGACATTGAAGCCCTCGGTGGGCCACAGCTCTTGGGTCTTGGACAGACAGTGTTATAGCTCTTAAATAAATCAGTGTTACAGCTCTATTTTATTTAGAAGATGATAGCTGGAGAATTCATCCTCGTAGTGTGAGGGCATGCTGATCCAAGGCCATGAAGAGAAGAACATGGCAGTGCATGGGAGAGAGAGGGAGAGGCCATCTTCGAGGTGCAAGGAGGATGGGGGGGTGGGGGGAGAGAGAGAGAGAGAGAGAGAGAGAGAGAGAGAGAGAGAGAGCACTTTGGCTCCTCTTTTATATGATTATTTCTGCCCCCTGGGCCTGTCCTATGCAAATTGGGCTTAGACAGGAGTGCTGTTCTACCTGCAGTTCTCACTCAGGTCCTCGGACCTTCTTTGTTCTATTTTCCCGAGCTTCTCCCTTCCTTGTCTTCTAGCCACTGCCATTTTGGACTCCTGTTTCCTATTCTAACTACCTAACAGACTGAACCGAAATGGAATTTCCATACTCCTGTATAATGATTAAGATACACCCTTCTAAAGCTTCCAAAACACCTACCTGAGTGAGCTGAGAGATATGGAGGTTTGAAGAAGTTGCCACTGAAAGGACAAGAGAGAATTCAGAAGGGTAGAGGGTATCAGTGTGTCCAAAAGACCTCGGACATGACTGAACTAAACTGAAAAGACCTTTACAGCTCCGTGGAGGCCCCTTAAATTAAGGATGGGCTGGGAGATGGTGCTCGGTGTTCGTGAGTATAGGTAACCCTGTGCCTAAGTGCAGCAGCTCTGGAGCCCAGGAGACGATGGCAGCCCCCAAAATAGGTACAACAGAACTACTTACAGCCCAGGTCAAGGGCATCTCAGCATTCTGTAGACTTGATCTGGTCATGGGTAGAGATTGCTGTGCTGAGCGGGGAAAGATACCCTTCATATGAGAGGCATATGAAGGACTTTCAAGATCAAAGCAGAGAAAAGAATGGGAGAAACACACGCTGAGCAGATATCAAATAATACTTCAGCAACACCCACAGACTTCCGAGGAGGAATTTTTTCTGAGAACTAAGAAAGAGGAAGGAAGACCATCTGAGATCCTGTGGTTCAAATCTAGATATGGAAACTGAGCCAACCCATATTTGTAACCAAGGCAGATGAGGCTTGCGAGTTTCAAATTACATGAAAACTGGGTGATTTTTATCAATGTTTGGCATGATTCACGAAGTAAGGTTTCATAAGGTGGAACATTGATTGTAAAGAAGTGAGATGTGTGTGTGCTAAGTCACTTCAGTCATGTCCGACTCCTTGTGACCTTATGGACTGTAGCTCCCCAGGCTCTTCTGTCCATGGGATTCCCCAGGCAAGAATACTGGAGTGGGTTTCCGTTCCCTCCTCCAGGAGATCTTCCCGACCCAGGGATGGAACTCAGGTGTCTTAGGTCTCCTGCATTGGGCGGTAGTTTCCTTACCACTAGTGCCTCCTGGGGGTAAAAATAGCAAATAGCAAATAGCAATAGCATTGGATGCTGTATCTTAAAGAACTGCAAAAGAGAAGACGTGCTCCCTCCCAAGAAAAGAATTAAAAATGTCTCCTTCTGCTGCTTTTCTTATTTTTTAAAAGATGAAAACACTATCAAAAATGTATTTGGAAGTATAAAAGCCCTGCAGTCTAAGCACATATTTAATATCTTGTAGCAACCTTTAAAGTGGTAGTTGCTCAGTCGTGTCTGAATCTTTGGGTGTCCAGCTCTTTAAGACCCCATGGATTATAGCCTGCCAGGCTCCTCTATCCATGGAATTCTCCAGGCAAGAACACTGGAGACGGTAGCCATTTCCTTCTCCAGGGATTTTTCCCAACCCAGGAATCAAACATAGGTCTCCTGCATTGGCAGGCAGGTGGATTCTTTACTGTCTGAGTCAAGAATAGTCAAAGCTATGGTTTTTCTAGTAGTCATGGATGGATGTGAGAGTTGGACCATAAAGAAGGCTGAGCGCCAAAGAATTGATGCTTTTGAACTATGGTGCTGGAGAAGACTCTTGAGAGACCCTTGTATACAAGGAAGTCAATCCAGTCAATTCTAAGAGAATTTAACATTGAATATTCATTGGAAGTACTGATGCTGAAGCTATAGCTCCAAGACTTTGGCCACCCATCTCATGTGTAAAATAGATAGCTAGTGGGAAGCTACTGTATAGCACAGGGAGCTCAACTCAGAGCTCTGTGATGACCTAGAAGGGTGGGATGGGGGGAGGTGGGAGGGTGGCTCAAGGGGGAGGTGATATACACAATGTTTTACAGCAGACATCAATACAACATTGTAAAGAAGTTATACTCCAATTAAAAATAAATTTAAAAGACCTTTAAAAAGTCAAATGGTATGGTAAACAATCTCTAAGATCTTTTAGAAAGAGAAAGGTTTTATCAGAGAGTCCAAAAAGTTTGGAACATCATTTGAAATAAATATCTTTTTAGTGCAGTTCAAAATCTCATTAGAATGAACTCCAAACACATATCTAAATGCTAATACAAGTTCCTCTGTCATGTTTGCTGGTCATGAGGATGGGCACAGTTGTTATTATTGTTAGTGTGTCTCCTTGACCCCCTTTTTGGGTCAGTAGTCTTCCCCCTTCTCCTGAAAATGCTCAGTCATGTCTGACTCTTTGAGATCCTATGGACTGTAGCCTGCCAGGCTCCTCTGTCTGTGGGATTCTCCAAGCAAGGATAACTGGAGTGGGTTGCCATTCCCTTCTCCAGAGGATTTCCCAATCAGGGATCAAACCCATGTCTCCAGCACTGCAGGCATTCCCATTCTAGCTACAGGATTCTTTACCATCTGAGCCACCAGCCCTGAAATGCTCTGCTGGAAATTGGTCCCCATGAAGCAGGAGCTGTTAAACATCTTCCCATCACAGTGGGGGCAGCACACAGCCAGTAACTGACTGACAGAGATTTTTAAGAAACGACTGATTCCTTTGTGTCAAAATGGGATGAAGCTGAGATACAATTCATGGGTCAGGATGAAAGTAAGTTCCAGTTGAGACTGTAAACTTACTTGGCTCCTTCTGTTCCTCATCCTGTTTCCTTCACTTTTTCTCTCTTTTCAGAGCATTCTGTCAATAAATCATGAGCACCAAAATCACCCCTCCCACATTCTGCTTTTAGGGAACCTGACTTAAGTCACCTGTTGTTATTTTAGAAATAGTGGTGTTCAGTGGTAAACAGTTTGGAGCTTCCTTAAAAAGAAAACTAAAAACAGAGTGATCATATGATCCAGCAATCCTACTCCCAGACACATATCTGTGAAAGATGAAAAGTCTAATTTGAAAAGGTACATACACCCCAATGTTCATTGCAGCATCATTTACAAAACAGCCAAGACATGGAAACAATCTAAATGTCCATGGACCAAGAAATGGATAAAGAAGATGTGGTATGTATATACAATGGAATATTACTTGGCCATTAAAAAGAATGAAATAATGCCATTTGCAGCAACACAGATGGACCTAGAAATTGCTATACTAAGTGAAGTAAGTCAGATAAAGAAGGAGAAATAGCATATGACATCCCTTATCTATGCAATCTAAAAAGAAATGATACAAATTAACTTACATTCAAAACAGAAAGAGACTCACCAACTTAGAGAATGAGGGGAGTATGTGATGGAAATGTACACACTGCTATATTTAAAACTGATAACCAACAAGGACCTACTGTATAGCACAGAGAACTCTGCTCAGTGTTATGTGGCAGCCTGGATGGGAGAGGAGTTTGAGGGAGAATGGATACATATATTTGTATGGTTGAGTCCCTTTGATGTTCACCTGAAACTATCACAACATTGTTTGTTTATTGGCTATACCCCAGTACCAGGGGGAAAAAAGCTTTAAAAAGAGCTGGAGGGTTCTTCGTTGAAAAGTAAGCCAGCCAGTCAGAAAACAAATCATTTATTGAGGGCTACCCTGTGGGTGAAGCATGTGATAGGAGCTGGAGAGGCACACTTAAAGGCACAAATCAATGGACTTAGGACAAATCAAAGTGGTAGCCAGAAGTTCTTGGCTCTGCCATTGCGCTGAGATCTGTTATCTCCACAAAACTCTGAAAAGTCAGAGTTGCAGGACACGGGAGATAAAATGGTAAGCTGGAACAGAAGCTCTTCTTTTCTCACCAGGGCAGGAAGCCATGGGAAGACCACCCCACCCAATCATCCATAATCCAAATTGCCCAGAGAGTTCTAGGGCTGGCGAGATACTGCATTTCCACCTTAAGCTGAGAAGAGATTTCAGAGAAGGCTTCTGCAGGCATCTGCTTTCCTGAGATGTTGTTCCATTGTGTGTTTGAAAGCAAGAAGGGACTTCAACCCTGTGAGAGAAATCAGAATCAGAATCAATGGCAGGATTAGTGCAATTTGAACTCAGGGATCATATGTATGTGGGCACAGGTCTTACAAATACAGGCAGAGATAAATAGGGCAACAAGAACTAGAAGGATAAACATTAAAATGTTAACAATGATTACCTCCAGTGTGGCAGACATTGTTGACAAACTCAAAAGCTATTCTCAGCCTCTTGACTATTGATATTCCCATTCTAGAAGCTAGAAAGCAGAATACTTGTTTTATCAAATTTCTCCGTAACTATGAGTGTTCATGTGATACAGGTCTGACCAATTAGGTGAAAGGGAAATCCACTAAGGGGCTTTTGGGAAAGCTTTTGTTTCTTGTAAAAGATAGAGGGTTGAAAAGTGAGTTTGCCACTCTGTTCCATCATTCTTCTTCCTTCCTTGAACATGGTCATGATGACAGGAGCTATGGCAGCCATGAAAATAACTGATGAAAAGTCAGCATGTTATTGGTGGGACAGAAAACTAGGAAGAGCTTAGATCCTTAGCAACCTCACTAAGCAACAGAACCAATACCAGCAATGCCTAACTCTGAGCTTCTATTCTTGCAATAAGAAGAATTGCCTATTTATTTAAGCTACTGGATCTTAGTTACTTGTTCTTGAAATACGTCAGAGAGGGGAAATAGTAAGACATTCTGGTAGGAGATGGAAGACCACAAAAGATAAATGCAATAAATAAGGAAATTGTAGTATTAGAAAGTACTGAAAAGAAAATCAAGATAAGGGGGTGGGAGAAGCATGAATACTTGGGTGGGTGAATAGCAAGCTGCACAAAATAGAGTTATCAGAGGAAATTCTATTGAAAAGAAATGACTGGAACAAAGATTTGAAGGAAGTGAGAGAGTTGTCTATGTGGGTGTCAGGACGAAAACATTCAAGGCATTCAAGAACATTCAGTTCAAGACTCCAAAGGAGGAAGTGAGCCTGGCATGTCTGAAGAATCTAGAGTAGGCCAGTGTGGGTGGAGCAAAGTGAAATGAGGGGGTCTATTAGTAGATGACAAGAACAGGAAGGAAAATAGAGTCAGATCAGACAAGGTCTTGTGGGCCGCAAGGAAGACTTTGGCTTTGACTTTGAATAAGATGGGAGCCATGGAGGTAGAGAAGGGAAGATATCTGACTTGGGTGTTCATGAGCACCCTCCAGTTGCTGCAAAGAGAACTGACCAAAGATAAGGCAGGGAAAAGATTAGCGAGGCAGCAAGGTAGACATCCTGTATAGAGACAACAGGACTCAGACCACAGTAGAAGGAATGAAGGGGAAGAGAAGCAACCAGATTCTAGGTCTGTTCTGAGGAAGAGTCAGCAGGATTTGCTGATGGAGCAGAGGTGAGGAAAGGGGAGAGGAAAGGCAGAGTCAATGTTAATTTCACAACTTCACTCTTGAACAATAGAGAAACAGAGGCCCCTCTGTGGAAATGAGAGGTGGGGGAATCTGATGATGTAACATGTTCCAAATGAGATGCTCATTTGGGACAGGTTACCTCTGAAACACCTATTAGATATCTAAGTAGGCATTTGGTAGGTGGTAGGTTATACGAGTATAGAATTTAGAAGACAAGGCTGGATTTCACATTATTTAAATGGGGGGTCATTGCTAATAGATGGTGGTATAGCCATGAGACTGAATGAGATTCATCGTGTAGAAGACAATGTGTACTTCGATGGAAAATGGTGTGTTGTCAGGGGATACCTCCTCTGAGTTATCTGGCTCTGATCTATAGTGGAACTACTTTACAATTTTATCAGTTTTAAACAACTGACAGTGACGGGAAATTCATGGAAAAAATAGTTTTGCCTCTACTTGTGTATTCATTTCAATATTATTGAGATTGTATATGTATTATAATTAATATATTAATACCTAAATACATTTATAAGTCTTATGTGTTATGTAATACAAATGATTCTATATAACTTCTAAATATTTACATTATATGTACATTATATATACATTATATATATTAAATAATATTAATAATTATACATAATGTCTACATATTTAAATTTTATGTACAATTTATATATAAATTTATATTTATATAGTATATAATATGAAATGAGTATATTATATAATATGAATAATTACATATACAAAGTCTGTATATACAATTATATGTATAATTTATATATTACATATAAAATTTTTATATACTATATGTATTTATACAGACATATATATATATACATATAGCTGGAAGAAGCACAAGCTAGAATCAAGATTGCCGGGAGAAATATCAATAACCTCAGATACGCAGATGACACCACCCTTATGGCAGAAAGTGAAGAGGAACTAGAAAGCCTCTTGATGAGAGTGAAAGAGGAGATTGAAAAAGTTGGCTTAAAGCTCAACATTCAGAAAACTAAGATCATGGCATCTGGTCCCATCACTTCATGGGAAATAGATGGGGAAACAGTGGAAACAGTGGCAGACTTTATTTTTTTAGGCTCCAAAATCACTGCAGATGGTGATTGAAGCCATGAAATTAAAAGACACTTACTCCTTGGAAGGAAAGTTATGACCAACCTAGACAGCATATTGAAAAGCATAGACATTACTTTGGCAACAAAGGTCCGTCTAGTCAAGGCTATTGTTTTTCCAGTGGTCATGTATGGATGTGAGAGTTGGACAGTGAAGAAAGCTGAGTGCCGAAGAATGATGCTTTTGAATTGTGGTTTTGGAGAAGACTCTTGGGAGTCCCTTGGATTACAAGGAGATCCAAATAGTCCATCCTAAAGGAGATCAGTCCTGGGTGTTCATTGGAAGGACTGATGTTGAAACTGAAACTCCAATACTTTGGCCACCTCACACGAACAGTTGACTCACAGGAAAAGACCCTAATGTTGGGAAGGATTGGGGGCAGAGGAGAAGGGGACGACAGAGGATGAGATGGCTGGATGGCATCACTGACTCAATGGCCATGGGTTTGGGTGGACTCTGGGAGTTGGTGATGGACAGGGAAGCCTGGCTTGCTGCAATTCATGGGGTCACAGTCAGACATGACTGAGTGACTGAACTGAACTGAATATTTGCACTTATATGTATATATATACTTACATGTATATGTATGCTTATATGTATTTATACTTATATATATTTATATTTATTAATATATAGTTGGGCTTCCCTGATGGCTCAGTGGTAAATAGTCTTCATGCCAGTGCAGGAGACATGGGTTCAGTCCCTGGGTTGGGAAGATCACTTGGAGTAGGAAATGGCAACCTACTCCAGTATTCGTACCTGGAATATCCCATGGACAGAGGAGCCTGGCAGACTATAGTCCATGGAGTCACAGAGTGGGACAGGTTTTAGTGACTAAACACAATAACAAATATAAAATTTATATATTATAATATGAATAATTAGATATAATGTCTGTTTATGTACAATTATGTGTATAGTTACATGATATATAATTATGTTATATTATATATGTTACATTTATTTACAAATGAGGAAATCAGGCAGATGTTATAACTGGTTCAAAAGACAACACAAAGAGCATACATATATATAAATTAAAAGTATAGTAATATTATGTATTATGTATATATTGAGAACATTGTATACATTATGTGAGTGCTATGCATTATGTATACATTGTATATATTATATGTATAATGTAATACACAGACATGTCTGTTCTTTGCATTCTCTTATGAGCCAGTTACAACATCTGCTCATTTCTTCAATGATTAATAAGCAGAATAAAATCCTTAACATATGCTATTTCATATCCATGAGTCATGATTTTAATCTTTTTTAGTTTGCACAGCTACTGAAGCACAGAGCTGGGATTTAAAACCAGGCAGCCTAGCTGCCCAATCCCCACCTTTAAATACCACAGTTTATCAAATGAGTTAATACACATGAATGTCAAAGCTATGATTTTTCCAGTAGTCACATACGGATACAAGAGTTGGACCATTAAGAAGGCTGAGCACCAAAAAATTGATGCTTTTGAATTGTGGTGGTGGTGGTTTAGTCACTCAGTCATGTTTGACTCTTGCAGCAGAGGAGACTGCAACCAGGCTCCTCTGTCCATGGAACCCTCAAGACAAGAACACCCGAGTGGGTTGCCATTTCCTTCTCCGCTTTTGAACTGTAGTGCTGGAGAAAACTCTTAAAGAGCCCCTTGGACAGCAAGGAGAGTAAACCAGTCAATCCTAAAGGAAACCAACCCTGACTATTCATTGGAAGGATTGATGCTGAAGCTGAAGCTGAAACTCCAGTACTTTGGCCACCTGATGGGAGGAGTCGACTCACTGGAAAAGACCCTGATGCTGGGAAAGATTGAGGGCAGGAGAAGAAGGGGACAACAGAAGATGAGATGGTTGGATGGTTATCACCAACTCAATGGACATAAGTTTGAGCAAACTCTGGGAGATAGTGAAGGACAAGAAAGCCTGGTGTGCTGCAGTCCATGGGGTCACAAAGAGTTGGACACAACTGAGTGATTGAACAACAACAAATGCTTAGCTTACAGCAGGTACTCAACACATAACACTTGGTCTGACCCAAACATGCAGACAGTCTGTAACACATAGTCTCTCACCGTTTTGGAAGTGGAGGGAACGGATGACAGTAATATCCCTGAGGTCTGGGTCTCAGAGCTGGGTTTGGTCTTCCTGGTCATGCATCTTCTGTATTCTTCCCGTACCTGAAGGTGGATACACACCATGGGGAGATGAATCACGCTTAGATACAGGGGGAGTGTGTGTGGCAGGGGCAAACTCCCTGGAAGGAGCGGGGCTGGGAGGGCAGCAGGTACGCACCTGGCGGTTGAGCAAACAATGAATAAGGAAGATGAAGGCCCCTTGCAAGCTGTTGATGATGGTGAACAGATAAGCCATGATATTGGCCATGGGTCCAATTTGGAAAATGCCCAACACCCAGGAGCACCCCAAGATGAAGATCTGGGCAAAGGCTTTGAAGGTCAGTAACCTGGAGGGGAAGATTTGCAGAGGATATAATTCTGGCTGTCATCCTCGTGGGCCACCATGCTCCCAGGCATAGTCTGAGGCTGCCACCATGTGACCCGTCACCTGGGTGAGAGTAAATGTGGAACACAAGTTCCAAGCCTAGAGGTAGGGAGGTCAAATCCTACAGTCATTGAAAAGGCAATTGGCCTGCAGATACACATGGTCACAAAGATGTGTGGACACATGTATTTAATGCAATATTGTCTATGGTAATAAAAGGCTAGACATAAAGTAGCCAAGCCATGGAAGCAACCTAAATGGTCATCAGCAGACGGATGCATAAAGAAGATGTGGTACCTATAGACAAGGGAATATTACACAGCCATAAAAAGGATGAAATAATGCCATTTGCAGCAACATGGATGGACCTAGAGATGATCATACTAAGTGAAGTAAGTCAGACAGAGAAAGACAAATACCATATGATATCACTTATATGGGGAATTTGAAATATGGCACAAATGAAACTATCTACAAAACAAACAGACTCACAGACATAGAGAACAGACTTGTAGTTAGCAAGGAGGAGGGGTATGGGGGAGGGGTGAACTGAGAGTTTGGATTTGGTGTGTGTGTTCAGTCACTCAGTGGGGTCTGACTCTTTGTGACCCCATGGACTGTAGCCTGCCAGGCTCCTCTGTCTATGGAATCCTCCAGGCAAGAATACTAGGGTGCTCTTCTCCAGGGGATCTTCTCAACCCAGGGATCAAACTTAGGTTTTCCACATTGCAGGTGGATTCTTTATTTATCTGAGCCACTAGATCATTTAAATAAACTGTGTTCCATCCTGACACTGAAACACTATATCTTAAAACAGGCATTGTCAACAGATTTTAGTATTGGAAATACTCATTCCTCCTAGCAATGGTGCTAAGGCATGCTTCACATGCCTTCCTGATCTAGACATTGTGCTATATTCCATTTGGAGTGCAGGACCAGGCTTACAAAATGTACTCAGTGAATATTTGGGGAAAGAAGGAAAGGAGACTAGAAGATGAGGGGGAAGGGAGGCTGGACTGTACCTGGTGTCTTTGAGTGTGGAGACTTCCGCACTGACGCTAGAAAGCTTCTGCCTCAGGATACATAGTGTCCAAGTCAGGAGGATGGAATTGACCTACAGAGCAGAGCAGAGGGGATGGAAAGACTGGATATACAAATAGATGATGGCCAGACCATTTATGGAAAGAGAACTTCGATCTATAGTCTGCAGTCACCACTCCAGGAAGCCAAACAATAACTCCTCAGCAACCAACCCCAGATGATCAGGACTTGACTGATAATTGACAGCCTCCCTCATTTCTGCCTCTGCTTCCAACTTAGGTCCAAAAGCCAGTATATAACCCTGACCGATCACCTAGGAGGCCCTGCATTTAGTCAGCCTACCTGTAGAGTCCTTGGGTTAACAGCCTCTGAGCAGGGCATACCTGAAGCCTTCCCTTTTTTCCTCTATAAAACTTTCCCATTCATCTGCCTGTTTTTGAGTCTCTGACAAAAGCAAGTGATTTGACAAATGAAAGTGTCTGACTCCCTTACCGACTCTTTGCAACCCCATGGACTGTAGCCTGCCAGGCTTCTCTGTCCATGGGATTCTCCAGGCAAGAATACTGGAGTGGGTTGCCATGCCCTACTCCAGGGGATCTTCCCGACCCAGGGATTGATTCTGCTTTTCTTACATTTCCTGCATTGGCAGGCGGGTTCTTTACCACAAAGAGCACCTGGGAAGCCCTGGATCTCTTTGATTCTCCTCCAAAACACACAGAAGCAAGCAATCAGCTTACCATTATAATTGTGCACACTGGCCCCAGGAAGCTCCAGATGAACCCTGTTTCTGTATTCAGCCAGCAGCTATAAGAAAAACAGGAGTCAGTCATTGTATCAAAGTCCTAACCCTAAAATGACTCACGCCCTGCCAGATATGCTTATGGATGAGTATTGGAGGATGAGGTTGAAGTGAAAATTTTCACGATGGACCAGGTCACATTTCAGTTTTCTTCTTGCAGACCTTCTTCCTTAGTGAACGTTCCTGAAATGTTCTCTTAATGCCTGGGGTAAAGATCATTTCTCAGTTCATAACCTTTGTATTCCCTCTCTCCAGAACTCTGCACTGTACACTTTGTCATTCAATTCTCAGCTCAAATATCACCTCCTCTGAAAAGTCACACTGTGTCTGGTCCTTACCTAGCAAAATTTGCTGTTTTTCTTTTTCATAACATCTATCAGTATCATAAATTATCTTGCTCAGTTGTTTGTTCATTTGTAAATTGTCTATCTTCCCTACTAGACTATGAGCTTCAGGAGAATTTGGACCTTGAATGTTTTGTTTATCTCTGAATACTCAGCACTCAGTGCAAAGCCTGGCATGGATGAGGCATTCCATAATTATTTGTTAATAGAAATGAAGTGAGAAATGGAGTGTTTCCTGCCATATCAGTAAACAAGGATGCCACAGCCATCCTGCTATGGCAATATATCTGCCATACCTGCTCTCAGGCAGCCGTAAGCCACTCCCCTCGGTGAGCACTGAGGACCTAAGGGTGGGGATGTGAAAAACCAGGATACTGGCCCCAGATAGCTGGGATGCAAATGAAAAGAATGGTTTTAGTGAGCCCAGACTTTGTTGACAAAGGTCCATATAGTCAAAGTTATGGTTTTTGCAGTAGTCATGTATGGTCCAAGGGTTGGACCATAAAGAAGGCTTAGCGCTGAAGAATTAATGCTTTGTACTGTGGTACTGGAGAAGACTCTTGAGAGTCCCTTGGACAGCAAGGAGATCAAACCAGTCAATCCTAAAGGAAATCAACCCTGAATATTCATTGGAAGGACTGATGTTGAAGCTGAAGCTCCAATACTTTGGCCACCTGATGAGAAGAGCTGACTCACTGGAAAAGACCCTGATGCTGGGAAAGTTTGAGGGCAGGAGGAGAAGGGGGGGACAGAGGAGGAGATGGTTGGCAGGCATTACTGACTCAATGGACATAAGTTTGAGTAAATTCCAGGAAATAGTGAAGGACAGGGAAACCTGGTGTGCTGCAGTCCATCAGATCTCAAAGAGTTGGACACGACTGAGCAACTGAACAACAACTATAACTACTATCTTCTCACATAGAACCTTCGATAAACCTACCTCACTTTAAAACAGACCACAGCAGAATATTTCTAAGCCATAAAAAGGGACGAATTTGGGTCAGTTGTAGTGAGGTGGATGTACCTAGAGCCTGTTATACAGAGCAAAGTTAAGTCAGAAAGAGAAAAACAAATATCGTATATTAATACATATACATGGAATCTAGAAAATATGGTACTGATGAACGTATTTGCAGAGAAGGAATGAAGATGCAGATATAGAGAACAGATTTGTGAACACAGTGGAGAAAGGAGAGGGTGGGACGAATTGAGAAAGCAGCGTTGACACATACACACTATCGTGTGTAAAATAAATGGCTAATGCATGCATGCTCAGTCGCTTCAGTCGTGTCTGACTCTTTGCAACCCTATGGACTGTAGCCCGCCAGGCTCCTACTGTCCATGGGATTGTCAGTGAGAGGCCGCTGTGTAATACAGGGAGCCCAGCTTGGTGCTCTGTGACAACCTAGAAAGAGTGAGGTGGTAGAGGGGAGCGAGGCTCAAGAGAGAGGGGACATATACATAATTATGATTGATTCACGTTGTTGTATGGCAGAAACCAACACAACATTGTAAAGCAATTTTCCTCCAATTAAAAACTAAATGAAAAAAGAGAGACAATAGCAAAAGAATGGTGGCAATAAGAACATGTATAATAGTTTACACTGTGCCAGACACTGTCTAAATATTTTGCAGATACTAACTCATTTAACATTCACAATAACACTATGATATAGGCATTGTCATCAGCTTGCATATAATAGATGAGGAAATGAGAGCACACAGAGTTTAAGTAACTTGCCCAAGGCAGTATAGCTAGACAGTGGTGTAGCCAGGATCCAGACCCAAGCAAGTTCATGGGCTCTAGAGTCCAGGAACTGAAAACTTTGCAATCAAGTTTACTGTTTACATTGCCACTACCCACCGGTACTCTAGTGCAAACAATGGCTTCTGGATTTGTGCAGTGTACAACCTGTGCTACTGCCCATGGCAGCCCTGAGACCTATAGCCCATAAAGTAAGAGCTCAATAAATGGTAGCTATGACTACTGCTCCTGTTATTGCTCTTTAGTGTGTTCGTTTAATTATCACCATGGAATAATTAATAATAACAATAATTTTCAAGGAAAGAGAAGAATGTCACTTACCGATTATACATCCCATAACCCTGTGGTTGTAAGCCAGCGGAGACAGCCACCACCAGCCCCGGGAGCCCATAGCCAAAGGCGCAGAGATACAGCATCTTGATGTTTCGAGAACTGAAGTAGTTCACCACTTTCAGGTTCCTGACCATAAGGAAGAGCATCACAGCCTCCACCAGCATCCAGAAGAAGCATGCAAGGAATAGGTAGTGCAGAAAGCCTGCGATGAGGGCACAGCCCATCTGCAGAGAAGAACCAGGTACCTTCAGTCCCCCTTACTCCAGGGAGTATGTTCAGAGGAAGAGGGCAGAGAAGCGGCTCCTCTGTTGCTGTTGTTGTTGCTTTTGATAGGTAAGAAGTGGATTTATTTAGAGTGTGCATTATTTATTTAGAATGTATATCTATACATTCCATATGGCTTCCCAAGTGGCTCAGGTAAAGTGCCTGCCAATGCAGGAAATGCAAGATACGTGGGTTCGATCCCTGGGTTGGGAAGATCCCCTGGAGGAGGGCATGGCAACCCACTCCTGTATTCTTGCCTTGAGAATCCCAGGGACAGAGGAGCCTGGTGGTCTACAGTCCATGGGGGTCACAAAAAGTCAGACATGACCGAGCATGCACAGCACACACCACACACACACACACACACACACACACACACACACACACACACTGCATGACAGAATTCAGTCCGTCTCAAAAGGCTAAAGTAGCTGTGAACACAGGGTGATTAGTTTTTATGGGCTGGGTAATTTCATAGGCTAACAAGTAGGAGGATTATTTCAACTATATATTTGGGGGAAGGAGTGGGGATTTCCAGGAATTGGGCCACCGCCGTCTTTTTGGTCTTTGACGGTGGGCCTGGGTGACTGTGGGTGGTCATTTAGCATCCTAATGTATTACAGTAGTGTATAATGAGGCTCAAGGTCTACCGCAAGTTGAATCTTCTACCATCTTGGACCTAGTTGGCTCTAATCCGTTTATGTTGTATCCTCAATCGCTAAGTCATTCTTTCAAGGTTGTGTCCTGCCTCCTTCCCTGATTCATGTTGATGTATGGCAGAAGCAGGCACAACACTGTAAAGCAATTATCTTCCAATAAAAAATTTAAAAACAATTAACCGTAAAGGGCCTACTTTGACTGGACTTCTCCAAACACGGCCTCTTCATCCGTTCCACAAATATTTATATATTCTTTACTGCAGGTAGTTCCATCCCTTTAGTAGGGACACCAATCATTCTGGTTTCCCTAGAAAGGAGTTTTCTCAGGATGTACAACTTCCATTGCTAAAACTGGGAGAGTTTGAGAGAAAAACAGATAGATGACCACCCTACTTTAGGGGATGTTTGAAGATACAGAGGTGGGGGGAGGAGAAGGGGTCCACAAACTACAGCCAGGGACTAGTTGTAGGTTTTGTAATTAACATTTCATTGACACACAGCCTTCCCCATTTATGTATTCTGTATGGCCGCTTTCAGGCTTCCCTGGTGTCTCAGTGGGTAAAGAACCTGTGTGCCAATGCCAGGAGATGGGTGGGGGGAGGTTCAGTCTCTGGGTCAGAAAGATCCCCTGGAGAAGGAAATGGCAACCCACTCCAGTATTCTTGCCCCATGGATAGAGGAGCCTGACACGGGGTACAGTCCATGGGGTTGCAAAGAGTCGGACACGACTGAGTGACTAAACAACACCAAGGCTGTTTTCATGCTAAAATGGCAGAGTTGAGTAGTTGCCAATGGAGACCATAGCATCTGCAAAGTTAAAAATATTTTTATCTGCTTCTTTACAGGAAAATTTTGTTCACCCTTGATCCCATGATGAGAGGCAGGGAGTGCTACTAGCAAGGTTCCCAAGGGGTCTAGGAAGTGAAACATCCCATAGCGAGAGGGTAGTTCTGCTTTAAGAATGATCATCCCACCTGAAATGTCAGTAGTGCTTCCTTTGGAAATACCCCGAGAACCTACTGTTTCTGACACAGTTACTGGAGCATAATTGGCCAAAAGTTCTTGTTTTCATGGGGCACACAATCTTGTGGAAGAGGTAGATACACAATAAGTAAAACAACAAAAAAATCAATATGGTTTCAAATATTAATAGGTACTGGGAAAAGATGCAAAATAGAGTGATAAAAAGTAGAATTTCTCACCTATGGAGGCAACTAGAGATGATCACACTAAGTAAAGTAAGTCAGAAAGAGAAAACATTACCATACAATATCATTTATATGTGGAATCTAAACGATGATGCAAATGAACCTACCTACAAAACAGAAACAGACTCACAGACATAGAGAACAGACTCATTGTCGCCAATTAGGGGGGGTGGAGGGAGAGGGATGGACTGGGAGTTTGGGGTTGTTAGATGCAAATTATTAAATTTAGAATGGATAGACACAAGGTCCTACTGTACAGCACAGAGAATTGTGTTGAATATCCTGTGATAAACCATAATGGAAAAGAATATTTAAAAAGAATGTCCATATGTATAGAAATGAATCACTTTGTTGTATAGCAGAGATTGCCACAACACTGTAAATCAACCATATTTCAGTTTTTAAAGGATTTCTCAGCTGCAGCATTACTAATATTTATAACACTGCTACTACTGTGTTGTGTGCAGTCATGTCTGACTCTTTGATCCCAGAGGAGCCCACCAGGCTCCTCTGTCCATGGGATTCTCCAGGCAGGAATGGAATGGGTAACCATTTCTTCCTCCAGGAATCTTCCTGATCCAGGGATTGAACCTGGGTCTCCTGTGACTCCTGTACTGGCAGGGGGATTCTTTACCAACTGAGCCACCTGGGAAGTCCCTATTTGTAACACTATTGCCTCTATTATTTTCTGCTGTGGGAAGATGGAGGAGACTGTATTGTGCATTGTAAGATGTTTAGCAGAATCCCTTCCCAAAGGTGACAACTAACAACATATCCAGATATTGCCAAGTGTCCCCCGAGGGCATGGAATCATCCCAGGTAAGAACCAAAGGCTTAAAGAGTAGGAAGAAAGACCACCCCATACATAACGTGATCAGGAAAATCATTCTAAACTGAGACCTATCAGAAGAAGGCATCAACTAGAAGCTGGCAGATGAGTATGGAAAGAGGGAGAAGCATGTACAAAGGTCCTGAGGTAGAAACTAGCATTGAGGGAGTTAGGTGAGGATGAGCAGAAGCAGATGGGGAGATGATGGGGATGGATGGGGACAAAGCCTGAGGGATACGAGACCTGGTTGTCAGTCTTGTCCACACCAGTGAGAAACAGTATCTTGGCCAAGAAGAGGCATATGCAGAGGTGCAGGTGGAGGTAGGTGTTCTGGTTTCGGATGGTGCGACACAGAAGGAAGGTGATGATGGCCATGGCAAGACACACCAGTGAGATGATCGTGCCCACATGACTAATGAGGAACAGGGTGAACTCCATCTGTCAGAAAAGAGATACACTGTTGGCATCAGAGAAGGACCAGTATAACCCCCCAAACTCTTGGCTTGGGTATACACAGCTTGGAAGCTTATTCTCCTGTGGGCACTTGGTGTGAACTAGATATTGTTCATCATCACCCTTTGGCATCCATCAGCACCCATTCTCATCCCTGTCCTATGCCCCATTCCTATAGGGTAAGACGTCTACAAACTACATTTCCCATAATCTCTTGGGACTCAGGCCCTGAACATCATTTAGGTTCTCCAGTGAGATGCAAACATGAAGGTTTTCAAATGCAGGATGGAGGCAGATACCAGTTTTCTTCAGAAAGGAGTGAGCTATGGTTGGACTCCACATTCCAACTATCAGATCTTTACTTTCATGAATGTTGGGTGAAATGCCAAAGGTAAATTATGATTTCAGCAGCAGAGAGGTGATCTTGAAGCCAAATTCAAGAGGCAGAACCCCTGACTTCAAGGCCTCCATCCCTTCCAACAACTCTGTGAGCATCCAAGCCCCTGTATTAAATACTTTCCTGCTTGACCTACCTTGAGAGGTTCCTGTTACTTGCACTGAACCAGGACTGATAAGATGTTCCGAGATCCTCCAACTTCCGGGAGTGGAGGTGACAAGTTGAGTCCTTCCCTGTGCCATTATTTGTAATTAATTTTATTGGGGTGCTTTCTGTGTGTTAAAGATATGCCAGGCACCAGCTTCTCTACGATGTTGTGATGTAGTAGTTAAGACTACAATTCTGCCAGTTTCTGGCTGTTTAAGCTTAGGCAAGATACTTAACTGCTTTGTGCCCATTTCCTCCTCTGTTAAAATGAGGATACTAACAGTAACTATCGTGTGGAATAGTTCCAAGAGGATTCAATGAAAATGCTTAAAGTACTTACAACAGTGCAGAAAACATGCATAAATGTTCATCTTCATCATCATTTTCCTCTTTTTCCCTAATTAAATGCTGGTGCTTTTTATTTTTTGTTTTGTTTTTTGGCTACACCTTGTGGTTCCCAGGCCAGGGATTGAACCCAGGATATGGAAGTGAAAGTGCTGAGTCCTAATCACTGGACTTCCAGGAAACTCCTGAGTCATCATTTTTCTTTTGTTCTCATTTTTAAGATGAAAAAATTTGGCTCAGCTCAGAGAGGTTGAGTGATTTTCCAGTGGAAACACAGCTATGAAGTGATTGAGGTGGGACTTGAAACTAGGCTAGACTTGCTCTGGATCAAATTTTCTTACGTCTTAAGCCTTACATTCCTCTAAGTAGCAATTTAGGACCTGCTTGCCAGAAAACTGAACTTAGGATCCTGCGATAGACAAGGATACCCCTCACAGCACTAATGAGCATATTTTTCCTCTACCAAATCTAGCTTCTCTCCAAGGCTTATTTCATGTTCCACCTCCTCCCTGATCTAACCCCAGTTCTCAGAGACACAACTCTCAGTTTCTGTAACACAAATTCTTGCACCATTTACAGGCAGACCTCAGAGACAGTGCAGGTTCAATTCCAGACCACCACAATAAAGCAAATATTGGCAATAAAATGAGTCACATGAGTTTTTATCTCTTAGTGTATATAAAAGTTATGTTTACACGCCACCATACTCACCATACACATTTAAAGTGTATAACAGCACATGTCTGGAAAAAACAGATACCTTTATTAAAAAATACCTTATTGCTAAAAGATACTACCATCATCTGAGCCTTCAGTGAGTCATAATCTTTTTGCTGGTGGAAGGTTTGAGATACTGCAAGAACGACCAAAACTGTGACGCAGAGACATGAAGTGAGCAAATGCTGTTGGGAAACTGGTGCCAACAGACTTCCTCAATGCACACAGGGTTGCCACAAACCTTCAATTTGTTTTCTCTTTTTTTTTAAAAAAGTGATATCTGCAAAGTGCAATAAAATGAAGTATGCCTATAGACGATTTTGTAGAAAGAGACCTCTGGACTCAGACCATCCTAGGTTCGAATCCCGTCTCTACTAATTACTGGCTTCATGACTAAACAGACTACTGAGGCCCAGCTTCCTGTCCTGAAAA
Organism: Antilocapra americana; assembly: GCA_007570785.1. NCBI lineage: Eukaryota > Metazoa > Chordata > Mammalia > Artiodactyla > Antilocapridae > Antilocapra > Antilocapra americana. The sequence continues at coordinate 236,699 of ML663012.1, read as the reverse complement.
GTGCATCTAAAAACAGCTAAAGAGTCAAGCACACAGTGCGTGTTAAGGCGCTTCAGCTGTGTCTGAATCTTTTTGACCCCGTGGACTATATCCTGCTAGGCTCCTCTGTCCATGGGATTCTCCAGGCAAGAATACTGGAGTGAGTTACCATTTCTTTCTCGAGGGGATCTTCCCAATCCAGGGATCAAACCCACATCACTCTACATCTCCTGCATTGGCAGGTGGGTTCTTTAACACCTGTGCCACCTGGGAAGCCCAGGTGCTCTGTAAGTGGAGTTTGTGGTTATTATTGTGCCTGCACCTGTTTAGGGTCAGTTCTCATTTCATATGCAAGTGTTATGGCTTCTCAACCAGACCATGAATTCTCTAAGGGCAGAGATATGGCACACACCCCTTCTGTCCCCATGACTCTCTCCCACAATGCCCAATGCCATGAGAGGCACACAATGGATGTTAATCAGTATTTTCCCATTGGATTTGAGGACCCAGACTACAAAGTGTCATTACTGACCGTGACCTCCCCAGAAGCCATGATGACAGCCAAGTTCACCATTCGATTACAGCCACAGACAGTATGTGTCTTGGAAGCTTCAAGGAGCACACAGCCTGAGGATGTCCATCTGCCTCCCTCTACATCCGGTCTCCAGGAAACGCAGATAGCACTCTCAAAATTCTGCTTTGGCTGAAAATTCAGAGCCTTTAGTTACCTGACAATCCATCTTGAATGGATTCAATCTGACCAACCTTGAGAAGATGTGGGCACGTTCTGTACAGAATGGAGAAAAATGCTGATATTTCAATGTGTAGAGATGAAAAGAAATGTCTCAGGTGCCAGACCTGTCTCCATCACTAACTTGGTTGTAATTAATATAAATAAAGTTCATGTAAATGTTCCTGCATCAACGTTACTTAATCTAACCTCAATCTTGCCCATTGATGAATGGAAAAATGCCACATTGAAATAGAAGAGCTCATTTTTCTAGGAGTGGATTTTGGGAAGTGGTTGAGTTATCAGAAATTGTGGACACTTGCTGCTTAATGTTGTCACTAAGTCGTGTCCAACTCTTTGCGAATCCATGGGCTGTAGCCCACCAGGCTCCTGAATACTGGAGTGGGTTGCCATTTCCTTCTCCAGGGGAATGTTCCAACCCAGGGATCGAACCCACGTCTCCTGCATTAGCAGGCAGATTCTTTACCACTTTATCACCCATGGGTCCCTGCCAAAAAAAATGAGAGTTAAGCCAATAGAGGATGTGGAGTTTCCAGTAGATAGCTGGGGGCCCAATGATAACCTCGTCACCAACCTTGATGTTCTCCAGAGTATAGATGACTGGTTTAGAGAACCCATCTTTCTTCCCTCCTGTTATGATGCCCCCAACAATGCGAGAATTCATCTTCAGCTTCTTCTTGGAGTTTGCCCAGGGGATCTGAAGATCTTGGAAGAAGCGCTCATCCAAAATAGACTCCATACCCGCAAAGGAGACAAAAGCCACCCCGTTGATCCCTGAAATTTCCCCCAAATTAAAAAAAGAGAGAGAGAATCATTTGCTTAGTAGCTATTACAGATGACCCAACTCATCCACACATACACACACACTTTAATATCTCACGTATTTCTGCACCTTCACTGGCCTCCTCTGAGGACTGAAACACCAGTGGACTTCCAGATAGTTAACCCTCATCAGAAACCTTAAAAAAAATCTGAGACTTCCCTGGTGGTCCAATGGTTAAGAATCTACCTCGCAATGTAGGGGATTCAGGTTTGATCCCTGGTTAGGGAACTAAGATCCCACTTGCTGCAGGGCAATTGAGTCCAAGCACCAGAAGTAGAAAGACCACGTGCCACAACAGAGCCTCAACACAGCCAAATAAATAAATTAACTTGAAAAAAATCCTGAGGTGGTATTACTAAAAAAAAAATCTTGGCTACATTTAAAAATTAATTTGAATTTGTGTTTTTAAGGGACGCTTCAACTCAGCAGTGGGAAATAAGTTTCCCTTCTCACATTTATGGTTATTCTTGTTCAATCTCTTGGTTGGGCTTCCCCTTTCAATGTTGGTGGTCTGTGTCCTAGCCTGTTCCTGGGCCATCCAGACAGCATATAGGTCGGGGGAGTGATGAACAATGACCTACAAGCCAATCTGGCCATCATTCCTTCTTTTTTAATTAAAAAATTTTTTTAGGCTGTGCTGGTCTTCATGGCTGCAAGCAGACTTTATCTAGCTGCAGTGAGTAGGAGCTACTCTCTATTTGCAAGGCATGGGCTTCTCATTGTGGTGCCTTCTCTTGCTGTAGAGCACTGGCTCTAGGGCATGCAGGCTGCAGTAGTTCCAGGGAATGGGCTCAGTAGTGGTGGCACACAGGCTTCATTTCCCTGCGGCATGTACGATCTTCTCTGGCCTGGGATCGAACCCACGCCTCCTGCATTGGTAGGTGGATTCTTAACCAATGGACCTTAAGGGTAGTCCCCATTGCCTGTTTTTTTTTGTGTGTGTGTGAATAAAAATTTCATTGCAACACAGTCTCACCCGTTAATTTACATATTGCCTAGGAATGCTTTTGCACACCCTGAAGACAGAGTTGAATACTTGCAACAGATCCTATTGCACTCAACGCCTTAAACATTTACTAACCAGGGTTTACAGGAAGTGTTTGCTAATCCCTGATACAGATTAGCACAGTATGTTAGAAATATAGTATGAGCCACATGTGTAATTTAAAATTTTCCAGTAACCACATTTCAGAACATTAAAAAAAATAATTTTAATTATATATTAACTCACTACCTGCAAAATATTTTCAACATGTAGTCATTCTAAAAATTATTGATAAGATATTTTAATTCCTTCATCTCTGGCACCAAGACATTGAAATCCAGTAAGTATGTTACACTCACAGTCTAACCACACTTAAAGCTCTCAATAACAAAATGTGACCAATGGCTGCTGGACTATAAGGAAACATGTGGACATTCCCATATTGTAAGATTATTATTTTTTTAAATTTTTATTTATTTATTTTTTTAAATTAGTTTTGCCATACAATGACATGATATCACCATGGGTTTACATATGCTCCCCCTCCAGGACCCCCTCCCTCCTCCCTCCCCCCGGGAAATCTCGTTGCACCAGCCCCGAGCATCAATCCTGGGCTGGCAATTGATTAGATATATGGTAATTAACATGTTTCAATGCCATTCTCCCATATCATCCCACCCTTTCCCTCATCCACAGAGTCCACAAGTCTATTCTATACATCTGCGTTCCTTTTGCTGTCTCGCATGCTGGGTTCTCATTATCGTCTTTCTAAATTCCATATATATGCATTAATATACTGTATTGTTGTTTTTGCTTCTGGCTTACTTCACTCTGAATAATGGGCTCCAATTTCGTCCATCTGAGTAGAACTGATTCAAATGAATTTTTTTAAATGGTGAGTAATATTCCATTGTGTATATGTAATTAATTTTTTGTTGAGATACTGTTGATTTACAATGTTGTGTTAGTTTCTGCTTCAGAACAAAGTAAATCAGCCATTGTTGTTCAGTCACTAAGCCATGCCTGACTCTTTATGACCCACACAGCACTCCAGGCTTCTGTGTCCTTCACTATCTCTCAGGGTTTTCTCAGACTCATGTGCATTGAGTTGGTGATGCCATCCAACCATTTCATCATTTGCCATCCCCTTCTCCTCCTGCCCTCAGTCTTTCCCAGCATCAAGGTCTTTTTCATAGACCTGCCATACATATACAAATATCCACACTCTTCTAGACTCTACTCCCAGAGATTATGTAATGTCTTACTTCCCTAGAAGATAGGAAACTCCCTGAGGGCATGGGCTATTTCTGCCTCTATCATTATTTTTTATTTTCAATAAATATTTGCTCAAAATAATAAAAAATTAAAATTAAAAAATAGATGCACCCCAGTGTTCATTGCAGTGATGTTTACAATGGTCAAGGCATGGAAGCAATCTAAATATCCATGGACAGGTGAATGGATAAAGAAGATACGGTGCATATAAACAATGGAATACTACTCAGCCATAAAAAAGAATGAAATAATGCCATTTGCATCAACATGGATGGAGCTAGAGATTATCATACAAAGTGAAGTAAGTCAGACAGAGGAAATAAACCATAGGATGTCACTTATATGTAGAATTTTTTTAAATGATCCAAATGAATTTATTTACAAAACTGAAACAGACTTGCAGATGTAGAGAATGACTTTATGATAACTGCAGGAGTCCAGGTAGGGAAAGTCTGGGGAAAGGATACATGGTGGAGTTTGGGATTGACAGGAACACACTGCTCTATTTGAAACAGATAACCAACAAAATATTGTTTTTGTTGTGCTCAGTCAAGTCTGACTCTTTGCTGCCCCATGGACTATAGCCCCCCAGGCTTCTCTGTCCATGGGATCTCCCAGGCAAGAATACTGGAGTGGGTCACCACTTCCTCTTCCAGAGGATCTTCCCAACTCAGGGATCGAACCCGCATCTCTTGCACCTCCTGCACTAGCAGGCAGAGTCTTTACCACTAGTGCCACCTGGGAAGCCCAATCAATAAGGGCTTACTGTAAAAAAATTGTTTAATTACAGAAAGGTCTAAAAAGCAGTCAAACCATGGGGAGGGTGGGTGGAAGGCTCAGGAAGGAGGGGATATATGAAAACATATAGCTGATTTTGAAGAAGGAAATGGCAATCCACTCCAGTATTCTTGCCTGGGAAATCCCATGGACAAAGGAACCTGGCAGGCTATATAGTACATGGGGTCGCCAAGAGTCGGACATGACTAAGTGACTGAGCACACACATAGCTGATTCACTTTGTTGTACAGAGGAAATGAACACAACGTTGTAAAGCAAGTACACTCCAATTAAAAAACATTAAAAATTAAATTTTTTTTAAAAAGCAATCAACCCATTAATATTTGTTGCTTGAATGCACCATAACCCTCCTCTTTGTTTCCCAGGAATGGGTTTGTACCTGTGGATTCAGATTCTTCAATTGTGGAACACCAAATCTTCATTTCATCCCCTTTTGCTTTCAACTTAAATGTCTCATTCTCTTTAGTGCAGCCTTTATCAATCACTTTGCTCTCGATATCTAAAAGGGAGAAAGGGAGAAGTGGCAGGAGGTCACCCAGAAAGTGGGATCTGAATTTGGTTTCTGGCCAAGAAAGGAATGCATCTCTAGTTGTTAGCAAGAGAAAGAAAAGAAAGAACGATTGGTCATGGGAAAGATCTTGAGGCCCTTGATTAATGACAGGCAGATGGAGGCACCGAATTTGAAACTCAGTTGGAACTCTAGGAGTAAGGGTTCACATCTTAGGTGCTTCAGGGAAAAATGAACTTGAAGTGAACAAGAATGGAAGATAATAGAGTCATGAGCCTCTGACTATTCCAAAGTTAGACTGGTTCTCCAAAACCAAAGGAAATTGGGGGGGGGGGTCTGGAGCAAGCCCAGCAGGGTGGAAAAGGGCCCAGGTTCTGCAATAACAAACTAGGAGGCCCAGCTCTACCACTCACCTGCTGACTTGACCAATGACCTAACCTCTCTGAGCCTCAGATTTCTTACCTGTAACATGGCAATAATTATAGGACTTTTAATGAAAACAAGACAGGTAATGGAACCAGAGGTGTCCTTTTAAAATATAAGCTAGAAGAGACTGTGTTTATTCTCAAACTTTTCAATCCCACTCCCTCCCATTACCTCAAGTAAAATTGTTACTCTCTACTGTGTGTTCAGTCATCTGCGTCACTTTGGGACCCCTTGGACTGTAGCCTGCCAGGGTCCTCCATTCATGAGATTTTCCAGGCAAGAATACTGGAGTGGGTTGCCATTTCCTTCTCCAGGGGTTCTTTCTGACCTGAGGATCAAACCCAGGTGTCCTGCACCTTCTGCATTGCAAGAAGATTCTTTACCACTAAGACATCAGGGAAGCCTGCATTTGTCTACAAAATCTGCCCCTCTCTTTTCTCATCCCTTCTCCTGAAGATTTCACTGTCCTTCACTCCACTTTAGGGCTTCCCAGGTGGTTCAGTGGTACAGAATCCACCTGCCAACGCAGGAGACACAAGTTGGATGTGGCATATGAGAAAGTCATGGGGAATCACAATGTCAAAGTCACCCGCCTAAGCCAGCCCCCAGGTGCGACCTTGACACCAAAGATATATCCTACCCAAGTGTTTTGTCTGAATAGTCTGAGTGACATTCGCTGAGGGTTTCAGAAAAGATGCCAGCGTGGTGCTTTCCACGCTCTCCAGTAAGACTGTGGCCAGCGTCGAGGTCTCTTCTTTGGTGAAGTTGGACCACTTGGATGTTTTTTCAACCACAGAGGCAAATCTCTTAGCCGTACTCTGTAAGGAAAGGTATGTTTGCTCTCTCTCTCATCAGTGAAACAGCAGCTGTCCCCCATCTCTCACCACAAGAATGGGTTGACAGTCTAGGATGATGAAGAATTTAAAAGGCCATTCACTAGGGACTTCCCTGGTGGTCCAGTGGTTAAGACTCCAGTGGTATTGGTTCCATCCCTGGTTGGGGAGCTAAGATCCCACATGTGCCATATCCCGTACATCACTGGTTGAGGAGTTAAGATCCCACACATCATCCTACATTTTTTTTTGGCCAAAAAACCCCAAAACATAAAACAAGCAATATTGTAACAGATTCAATGAAGACCTTTTTTAAAAGTCTTAAAAAAAAAAAAAGACATTTCCTAGGCCTCTTTTTCCTGATTCAAGAAACCCTACTGGGGATGCAACTTGGTGTGCAGTACATCAGCACTTGTTGCCTTATAAATGACACACACCCTTTTGACTCAGCACTTTCCCTCCTGGGAATTCCCTCCTTCAAGAAATACTTTAAAGTTGTGCAAGGATCTTGTGTAATGATGTTCATCTCAGCATGGCTTTTGATAGCAAAAATCTGGAAAGCCTGAATGTCCAACCAATTGGTTAAATAAAACATGCTAAAATCAAATCATGGGATAGTGTGAAAGTGTTAGTCACTCAGTCGTGTCTGATTCTTTGTAACTCCATGTAGCCCGCCAGGCTTCTCTGTCCATGGGATTCTCCAAGCAAGGATACTGGAGTGGGTAACCATGCCTTTCTCCAGGGGATCTTCCATATACAGGGGAAGTCCCATATGCAGTTGCTAATAAAAGAATGATGTAGTATATCTATATGATAGATATACTATATATATATATGTATATCTAAGAATGATACAGTATAGTATAAAGTATATGCATTAACAAGCAGAAATGTACATGAACTATTTTTAAGTAAAGCAAAGTACAGAGTCACATTTGTTGTTGTTTTTCTGGTTTTGACATTTTCTTCATTATATGAGATGTTACTACTGGGGAAATTTGGAAGGTTGCATAGGATTCTATGTCTATTTTGGCAACTTCCTGTGAGTCTACAATTATTTGTCCTCTTAAAAATTTTTATTTTATATTGGAGTATCATTGATGAATAACATTGTGTTAGTTTCAGGTGCACAGCAAAGTGATTCAGTGATACATGAACAAGTATCTATTCTTTTTCAAATTCTTTTCTCATTTAGGTTATTTCAGAATATTGAGCAGAGTTTCCCGTGTTCTACAGGAAAAACCAGAAACTCTGGCTGTCTATTTTAAACATAGCATTATGTACATGTCAATTCCAACCCCCACTCTATCTCTCTCCCCATTCACCCCCTCCATAACCATAAGTTAGTTCTCTAAGTCTATAAGTCTGTTACAGAACCATGTGTTATATGATCTCATTTTGTTTTTAAAACAGCAAGCATTTTAATTTAAAACTTTAATATTTCTGGTATTTATGTTTCTGGCACTAATTGAGATTTTAAAATAAATATAATTAATACTTATTGTGAATCAAGTGTTGTTTCTTATATATATTATTTAATTTTATGATGATAACTATGAAATAGAGGCTACTGTTAATACCACTTTGGATGGGAAAACATGAGTACATATCTTGTAGGTAGCAGGACCAGTCTTGGGGTCTGGCATCAGAAGCTGGATTCTTAATCACTGCTATAAACCACTCAGGAGGTACTCAATAAATGCTTCAATATGTGTGTGTGTGTGTGTGTGTGTGTGTGTGTGTAGTGTGGATCTGTTATCCATGTATTCACAAAGTAAAAAAAGATATGGAAAGATACACATCTAAATGTTAACATTTGATTCTGTCTAAGGAACAGAGTTAAGGAAAGAATAGCAATAATTATATTAACATTAATGCTGATACTGTTTCCTTGATTGTTGGTTATTGTCAATAAATTAACTATAAAATGTGACCCCAACAAAAAAAATCAGAAAATAATTCACAACCTAAGAAATGAAGGGAAGAAATTAATTGAATCCAGTCCAATGGCGAAGGAAATTAACAGAAATCTTAGCAGGGAGACCAATTTCTATCTACCCAAATTTGATGACAAGAAAATGAAAAGAACTGACTCATAAAAACTGAGTCAGAGTGAAACTTGAGAGATGTTTGTCTGGGAAAAACAGGATGTACTGAGTTTTGTGACCATGTCCCAAATGAAAGACATGAATTTGGGGTCCCCCTCCACTGGTGCAGCAGAAGAATCTCAACTAGAATCATCCTGAAAAAGTGTGATTCTTAATTCTGAGGCAGATGAAATCTCATCAAAATTCCCTTTGACATTAAATTTATTCATCTTAGCTAGGAAGTTTAGCTTATAACCTCAGGAAAGAATAAAATAGCAGTCAGGCTAAAACTCCATAATGGTAAAACATGTGTTTTAATTTTAGGACATCTTTTAGTTTTTGGCTTAATTTGGAAATCTGTTCCTTAATGGTTGGAACAATTTGATGTATTAGAAAAGCAAACCAATCACATGATTTCATGCCAAAAAGCAATTAGACTTGTGATTTTTATCTGAGCAATTTAAGAGAACAATTTTATGGTTGACATACTGTATTGCACATTTAAAAAATCTGAATTATTATATTCATACATGTGGTTGATTGGATTTATAAATCCAAGAGCATAGTAAGGGCTTCTCAGGTGGCGCTAGTGGTAAAGAACCCTCCTGCCAATGCAGAAGACATAAGAGATGCGGGTTCAATCAGGAAGATCCCCTGGAGGAGGAGATGATAACCCATCCCAGTATTCTTGCCTGGGGAATTCCATGGACAGAGGAATCTGGCGGGCTATACACCAAAGGGCTGCAAAGGTTGGACATGAGTGAAGTGACTTGGCACACATGGCATGTAAGGGTATAGTAACCTTGCCTTAGGTTTGTAAATCTTCATTCAGTACTTAAAATTTGGGGAGAAATGAGAATATATGGAAACATGGTAGAAAATGTTTGTGGGAATTTAAATAAGCTTGTAGAAAGGGCTCATTGTTTATACAAATTTAATCTGAAAACTCTATGAATGAATATACACCTTATGAATAAATGCTATACTAATTAATTTAAAATTCACCAGAATACAAATGAAAGTGCTGTTCTTATTTTCATTTAGATTTATCAATGAAATAAGAACATTCATTAGTTGCAACTTAGAGACTTAATAGAAATTAATGTTTAATATCTGCAATTGTAGAGAACTATATTCAGTATCCTATGACAAAGCCATAATGGAAAATAATATTTTTAAAAATGTATATATGTGTGTAACTGAATCACTTTGCTGTATGACAGAAATTAACACAACATTGTAAATCAACTATATATCAATAAAAATATCTATATAAAATCTGCAACTATAATGATCTAGTCATTCCACTTCTAGGTATTTACCCTGGAGAAATGAAAATTCAGATTCACACACACACACACACACACACACACACACACATAAATGTTTATCGTAGCTCTATGGATAATCACCAAAAATTGAGGTGGGGGTGAAGGAATGAAGAGATCTTGGTTAAGTGAAAACAATTCAAATATCCTTCAAAGATGAGTGGATAAACTTGCTGTGGTCCACCCAGAAAATGGGATACTACTCAGCCATAAAAAGGCGTGAAGCACTCACACATGCTACAAAGTGGATGAAACCTGAAAACACAGTGCTTTGTGAGAGAAGCTAGACTCTAAAGGCCACTTATTACATGATTCCGTTTACAAAACATTCTTGAAAAGATAAAACTAAAATGACAGAGAACAGATCAGGAATTCACAGGAGCTAATGGTGAAGGGATTGAATATATAGCTATAAAGAGGAAACCCAAGGAACTTCTTCAGTGGTCCAGTGGTTAAGACTCTGCACTTTCACTGCCAGGGGAGCAGGTTTGCTCCTTGGTTGGGGAACTAGGATCCCACATGCCATGTGACCAAAATTTTATTTTTAATTTTTCAAGTAAAAAAAAAGAAGGAAGCCCAGGGAAGTTGTGGGGGAAGAGGGATGGAACAGTTCTATTGTCTAATTGTGATGGTAATTACACAAATCTACTCAGGTAATAATAAACCCCACAAAACTGAACAGAAAAAAGGCAATTTTTTGCATGGTAATTTTTCAAACCTTACAACCGGAGTAGATTAAATGTTAACTCCCAATCTTTTTATGTTAAAGAGGATGTTCTGCACCCAGGGTATGCCCCCAAGATGTTCGAAACTCAAAACATGATTTCAAAGGCTTCAATGTTACCTTCAGAGAGATGACGGTGGTTTTGTTTTTACAGACATTATCCAGAATGCTGAGGGTGGCATTCATCAGTGCACAAAAGGAAACCTGTATCCAAGGGGGAAGAGCATCTGTGAGCATTGATCAAGCATGAAATGTACAAACTGGGCCACGGAGCCCTCCACATGGGGTGGTCTTGAATTCCTTGGTTGTCACAAGGCTATAGTATTCTCAAGAAAATAAAAACTCACCCTTAAATCAGAATTGGAATCATGGCACCTTTCTCTCTCATGAGTAAGGAAAAAAAACCATCAACCAACAGCAAAACTATTGAGTGGGGTAGAAAGACAGAAGTTCCAATATTTTGGCCACCTGATGTGAACAGCTGACTCATTGGAAAAGACCCTGATGCTGCGAAAGATTGAGGGCAGGAGGAGAAGGGGATGACAGAGGATGAGATGGTTGGATGTCATCATTGACTCAATGGACATGAGTTTGAACAAACTCCAGGAGATAGTGAAGGACAGGGAAGTGCAGAACTGGTATGCTGCAGTTCATGGAGTCACAAAGAGTCTGACATGACTGAGTAATTGAACAACAACAATAAAAAAAAGAGAGAAAATGTGTGAAAAGACCAGTGTTCCAAGTGGAATATAATTCAGCTATGAAAAGGACTGAAGCACTGATACTCCCTACAATGTGGTTGGGACTTGAGAGCATGATGCTCAGTGAGAGAAGCCAGACACAGAAGACCACATAGTGTGTGATTACATTTATATGAAATATCCGGAATGAGCAAGTCTATATAGATAGAAATTAGATCACTATTTTTGGGATGAGGGGGTTGAGAACAGGAGGGAAGACAGAGTAACTGTTAATGGGCATATAGGGTTTATTTTGGTGGTGATGAAAAAGCTTTGGAGATAGAAGTGGTGTTTGCACACCACTGTGAGTGTACTAAATGCCTCTGAATTGTACACTTTAAAATGATAAATTTTATGTGTATTTCACAATTTAAAAAAAAGCCAACTGTGGTCTGAAATACATGGGAATTCCAAAGCTCATTTATAAGCTCATATTTAATATAGTGACATCAATTTCTGAAAATGCTTCTGGAGTCTTTACTCACTAGAAAGACTTCATTAGAAAATCAAGATATCAAAATTTCTCTTTGCCTGACTTGGAGGCTGTGTATCATCCATTCCACATCACACAGATGCAGCAATACACCTCACAAAAAAATGAGACTCCAACATTCTTACTTATTTGAGTAAATGAATTCCCAAGATTTAGATAGGCAAATATCTTTCCTTTCCAGCTTTCCTTGAAGCTAGGTGTAAGCAAGAGTGATACATATGCTTAAAGGGAAGGACTGTGCCTTTCACCTGCCCTTCTCCCCTGCCCACAGACTGGAATGCAGATTTGATGGCAGGAGCTGCAGCAGCCATTTTGGACCACAATAAAGGAGTCTTGTGCTGATGATGGAAGAGTATTATGGAGCCATCATGTCAGATCTCAGATTGCTACAAAGAGATAAATAAACATCTATCTGGTCTAGGCTATGATTATTTTTGTTTTTGTAAAAGTTGCAGGACAACATCCTACCTAAGTTCCTTCTGGGAAAAACCTCAAAAACTAGGAACCTTCAAAGATACTTACATATTTAGGCTCCACTGCTGCTCCCGTATGGCATAATGGGACCTGCATGTTGTTGGGTATCACATCATCTTTACACTTGAAGGGAACCCCTAAGAAGGAAACAAAAGCAACAAAATCAAACTTAACCCCAGCAAGTCCGTGTTCATCATCCCCTGCTTGAAATCCATCCATTGTAAAAAACAATACAACCGTGGAAATGAACTGTAGCTACACACTACAGCAGTGATTCTGAGAAGCATGATAGCAAGTGAAGAAAGAAAGTCAGAAAAGACTGTGCATAATACAATACTATTTTTATAAAGCTCCAAAGCAAATCATACCAAACAAGGAATATTTAGAGGGGGAATATTTTAAGTTCAGGAATTACAAACAAAGTTTCAAGTGGGCCTCTCTTCAGAGAAGTCAGAGATATGCATTGGCATTGATGATGTTCTAGTTCTTATGTTGCTAAGGACTTAAGATATACACATTTTATTATTATACCCCTTTGCCTCCATACAAGTTATCTATACTTTTAACACATCAAATAGTCCATAACTTTAAAATGTTTAAACCTTTCAAAGTTCCCCATGGTTCTCAGCAAAAAGACTACAAAATTCTTTACACAGCACACAAGTCCTGCAGAAGCTGACCTCTGCCCACATCCTCAGATGAAGTAAATATCATTTTCCCATGCCCTCCTCACTTTGCATTAGCCTCAGGGCCTTTGCACATGCTATCATTTGGAGCACCATGATCTCTACTCTTCATCTAGATAATCCACATTCTTCATTCAAGTTCTTATTTAAATAGCACTTCACAGAGCATACTAAATATCCCACTACACCATGCACAACAAAGTGCACTGCAATTTTTCAATAATTATGCGTGTTCTCCCTTCCCTAGACTACAAGTTCCATGAAGGTAGCTATCATGTCTATCATATCCAGGATTAAATTCTCAGGACCTAGTGCAGAGGACTGTTGAATTCATTAATTAGCAGATGCTCCAAAAATAATTTATCAAATGAGTGATTAATGAATGAACAAGTGAACAGAAAATAAGAGAATATGTAGATAAAGTAAAAAAAAAAAAAGGGAGAATCCAGATAGAGAAAAAGTGAGAATTCTACAAAGCAAGACAGATTCCATTGCCAAGACATGTGAGGAGATTATTACTTTGGCAGCTGAAGTTGCTGTGTTTCCAGGAGTCTTCTGGATTGGGATGAAAGCCTTCGATGCAGCCACAGCTGTAGGAGCCCAGGGTGTTGGTGCAGACAGAATTTGGGCCACATCGTGAGGGATCCTGAAGGCACTCGTCAACATCTGCAAAAAACTCAAAGATATCAAACAGAGCAGAGGAGTAAGGAGATACTTCTTTCCAAGAAGGCCCAGCAAACTTCCTACTCACCTATGCAATCCACCTTTTGATCTACGGATTTGAGCTGTCTATTGCTTGGTGCAAAGCCAGGGTGGCAGGTACAAACATAGCTCCCAGGGGTGTTGGTGCATGTCCCATTGAAAAGGCACCTGTCAAGGCACTCATCAACATCTGTAGAGTAGAGACAAGGCATCATGCAGGATGGGTCACCAAGCCAACAAAAATCACACTTTCCCTTTCAAAGCAGAGGGTACACATGTGCTCAGTTGCTTCAGTCATGCTTGACTCTTTGCAACCCTGTGGACTGTAGCCCACCAGGCTCCTCTGTCCATGGGATTCTCTAGGGAAGAATGCTGGATTGGGTTGTCATGTTCTCCTCCAGGGGATCTTCCCCACCCAGGAAGGAACCCACGTCGCCTGTGCCTCCTGCATTGCAGGCAGATTCTTTACTGCTGAGCCACCAGGGAAGCCCCTCAAAGCAAAGAATTCTTGCTAAAACATAACAGCCCAACCAGGGACTACATTTCCCAGAATCCTCTGCAGCTAGATGGGATCATATGACTAGCTTTCATTTATGGGATGTGAAGGAGTATGACATGTAACTTCTGGGTCAAGGGATTAAGAAGTCGCTGTATCTTTTCTCTTTTTCTCCACTACTGACTATAACCAGAAATCTTTTAAAAAAACCTTTTGGCCATGCCCCATGGCCTAAGTGGGACGTTAGTCCCCTAACCAAGGATGCAACTTGCACCCCTTACATTGGGAGCATGGAGTCTTAACCACTGGACCACCAGAGAAGTCCCTGGAACCAAGAATTCTAATGTCTTAAGGGATAGAAGAACCAAGAGATACAAAGAGACTGGTTCCCTATATCACTCCGTGGAGGAAAGTTGCCCCTCTGCCAAGTATATCTGTATTGGATTGGTGTGAGAGTAAGAAATTTTTATTGTGTTGCGCTAGTGGTTCTCAACTGAAGGACCTTGGGCAATGTCTGGAGAAATTTTTAGTGGTCACTTGGATCCAATGGGAAGAGACCAAAGACCCTGCCAAATATCCTATAATGCACAGGTCAGCATCCCCAACACACAACAAAGAGATATCCAGCCCCTAAAGTCAACAGTACCAAAGTTAAGGAACCCTGGTCATATAACCAGTGTCCCTCTGAGGGTTTCTGATCCAGCTGCCATACTCTGAGGAAGCCCAAGCAGCCATGAGGAAAAGCCCATAAGGAAAACTGAAGGGCCAGCTGAACTCCCACCCAGAGTTCAACTGGGTAGTTGGCCGGTGCCAACTACCAGCCATGTAAGCAAGGTTATTTTGGACCTGCCAACCATGCTAGGGCCCCCAAAAAACCATATGGTCAACCCACAGAATCATGGGCAAAGACAAATGACTGGGGACTTCCCTGGTGGTCCAGTAGTTAAGAATCCATCTTCCAAAATAGGGAACACGGGTTCAATCCTTGGTTGGGGAACTAAGATTTCAAATATGATGTAGCAACTAAGCCTGCACGCCCCAACAAAAGATCCCATGTGCCACGACAAGACTCAAAGCAGTCAAATAAATAAATACTTTTTAAAAAAGAACAAATGACTGTTGTGATAAGTCACCATGTTCAGGGTAGTTTGACACCCACTGAGAAGTCCCCAAAATGGCTGAAAGAGTTACTTGCACACTTGAAAGCCTCAGGTTTTCCAGGGCTCCATACACCAGGTGAAAAGAACCCTGGTAAGCAGGAGCAACTGTATTTTCCTGGGATGTTGGTGCAGACAGAACTGGGACCACAAAGAGTTGAGTTCCTGGAACATTTGTCCACATCTAAGTGGAAAAGCAAAATGCTGAAGAATAATGAGAGTACAGTAGCAGTTCACAATCCCATCATTGGCTAAAGCCAATGGGTTTCCCTGACTCCTTCAGGCTCACCTTCTTAAACATATTTGTGTCACTACGAAAAGAAAGGATTTAGAGACACGTGTGTGACCCATGCCAATCTTTTGATGAGGATCCCTCACAGCTCAGGACAAAATCCATACTCCTCATTAGAATATGTAGGACCCTGAGAATCTGTTCCCAGATGAGCTCATATTTTCCTTTTTTTTTTTCTTCCTAAGATTTTTTTTATGTGGACCAAGGCTTCCCTGGTGAGTCAGTGGTAAAGAATCTGCCTGCCAAAGCAGGACACATGAGTTCAATCCTTCAGTCCAGAAGATACCCTGGAGAAGGAAATAGTAACCCAATCACATATTCTTGCTTGGATAATCCCATGGACAGAGGAGTCTACAGTCCATGGGGTTGCAAAATAATCAGACATGACTTAGCAACCAAACAACATTATTTTAAAGTTTTTACTGAATTTGTTACAATATTGCTTCTGTTTTTTGGGATTTTGGCTGTGAGGCAAGTGGGATTTTAACTCCCCAGCCAGGGGTCAAACCCATATGCACTGCATTGGAAGGTGAAGTCTTAGCCACTGGGCTGCCAGGGAAGTTTCTCATATTTTGCTTCTAATGCCTTCATAATTCATGATTCAAATTCATCGATTACCTGCAGGCTCATTCTCTCTCACCTGTATTCCCCCAGCCTCAAATTCATCACTCCCCTCTTTTGTTAATGAATTTCAATTCCTCTCCAAGGAATCCCTATATCTGAGTGGAGGGATAGAGGCATGGATGTCATGAGTTCAAAGCCTAGCTCTGACCCTTATAATCTGTGTGTTACTGGATGTTATGGAGTGAATTATGTCTCCCCAAAATTCATAAGTTTAAGCCTTCATCTCACCCAGTGGGATGGCATTTGGATGTTGAAAACAATTAGGTTTACATGAGATCTTGAGTGTGGAGCTCTCTTGATGGGATTAATGCCCTAAAAAGAAGAGGAAGAGGGACTTTCCTGATGGTCCAGTGGTTAATAATCTGCCCTGCAATGCAGAGGATGCAGGTTCAATGCCTAGTGAGGGAGTTTATATCCATGTGCCATGGAGCAACTAGGCCCCCACCCCACAACTCCTGAGCATGTGTGCCACAGGTAATAAGTCTATGCACCACAAGGAGGACTCTGAGTGCTGCAATTAAGGCACAACACAGCCAAATAAATAAGATGCAACCATGTGTAAAAAGGAAATACATGTTATACTTTTGAAAAAAGAGGCAAAACACAAGAGCTCGCTCTCTCTCTGCCATGTGGGGACACAGCAAGAATGCAGTTGTGTACAAGGCAGGAAGCAAGCTCTCTCCAGAACCCTACCATGCTGATACTTAATCGTGGACCTCCAGCCTCCGAAACTGTGAGATAATAAATCTCTGTTGGTGAAGCCCCCACCCCCAGTCTATGGTACCTTTCTATGGCAGTCTGAGCTAATACACTGGATAAGAAAATTCATCTGTCTGTGTCTTTGTTTCCTCATCTTTGAAATGAAAGCAATAATAGAACCCACCCAATAGAGTTGTTCAGAGGATTAAATAAGATGATGAGATCAAACCAGTCAATCTTAAAGGAAATCAACCCTCAATATTCATTGGAAGGACTGATGCTGAAATTGAAGCTCCAAAACTCTGGCCACCTGATCTGAAGGGCCATCTAATTCAAAAAGATCCTGATGCTGGGAAAGATTGAGGGCAGAAGAAGAGAGCAACAGAGGACGAGATGGTTGGATGGCATCACCGACTCAATGGACATGAGTCTGAGCAAACTATGGGACATAGTGAAAAACAGGGAAGCCTGGCATACTGCAGTCTGCAAAGAGACAGACATGACTTAGTGACTGAACAACAATAAGTATCTTTAAATACTCAGAATGGAATCTGGGGCAGAGCAAATATTATAGATGTATTCACTAGCTAACATAAAAAATGCACTGCATATGTGTTGTGCTTTCTTTGTGACAGGCAATGAGGAAAATCTTTTGTAGGCATCCACTTTATGAACGTTCACAGCAGCCCTATGAATTGCAAACTAATATTTCCATTTTTCAGAGGAGAAAACTGAGGGTTCAAAACTGTGCAAAATCACATATCTTGTGAAAAACACAACTTTGATTTAAATCCAGGTTCTGTCTGGCTCTGGTATTTTCCAAGCTGTCTTGAGTCTCAGAGACTGGTAATTTGGGAATTAAGTTGATATCTGTCCTGAACAAGCCCACCCTGAGTTGCTAGTGGTTACAACCTGATTCAGAGACAGCAGGGCATGGTGGCTGGGGTATGAAGTCACAATGGGAAGAGTTGAATCTTAACTCTCTTATTTCCTTTCTATTTGACCTTGGTGATTCCACCACAGTGGAGGCTGTTTCCTTAAGATGAGTATAAAATACCATTGTACCATCAGTTTGTTGGGAGGACTGAATGAACATGTTTGGAAGAGCTTAGTGTCTTGGCTGGGATCCTGCCTCCAGACTACTGCACCTACTGCTTCCTCTTCCTGAAACACCCTTCCCCAGATACCCAGTATCTCACTCCTTCAGGTCTTATATCAAAAATCAGCTTCTCAGCATGACCTCTCCCTACCACTCTATTAAAACAACAAAATCACCCTCATGTATTCCCTATTCACCTTTCCTTGAACTATCCCTGACACACACAAGATTTTCCTGCATACATTTTGTTGTTACTTTCCTCTCCCCATGTTTCATGACAAGTTCCAGGAGAACAAATAATTTTTATCTGTGTTACTCACTGCTGGATCCTTCATCCCTAGAATAATGCTTGGCATATAGTAGGTGCTCAAGAAGTATTTGTAGAATGAATGCATGAATGAATGAGTGACTATTGGCTTCAGCTCTACAGACAAGGGCTTTGGACTTAGCTGAGACACACTGCAACTTCTCCCCCACCACTGCTGTCTTTGCAAACAGATTGGACTTAATTATTCACTTACCCTTCACTTACCTTCACATGTCTCTCCCAGCCCCTGGAAATTCTTCTTTCCACTTCTGGATTCATATCCTGTGTTGCATACACAAGAGTAGTTTCCAAGACTGTTGTGGCAAGTTGAATACTCTGGGCAACTTCTGGGATTGGCACATTCATCCACATCTGGTGAGTAGAAATGAAAACCCAGGTCAAAGAAGGAGAAGTGGTAAAGGTGGGACACTACAAACAGGAGATTATCTCCCCTTGACCCTCCCCAATATCCATACTTTCCCCTTCTCCCTAACCTCACTTTAAATCAGGCATGGCCATGAGAATACATTCTGGCCAATTGTATGCACACAAAAAGTGACAAATAGTTTCAACCATAATGATCATAGACTGTATAAATGACTGTCATGTTTTACTCCTCCCTGTGTCCAACCGTGGTATGAGGCTTGTGTCATACAATGTGACACTGCCGCTCATCTCTCTAATGTGTGGAGTTTGATTCCGCGGCCCTTCATTCTAGCTGGCTCTATGACTTGCACTAGCCAATAAATACAACAGAAGCAATGTGGTGGCACTTCCAAGCATAGACCTCAAGAAACCTATTTCTGCTCATACTTTGGGTCCCTTGCCTTTGTCACATGAACAAACTCCAGGATGGTAAGAAAAAGACAATGTGAAAGAGACACAGATCATCCCAGATGAGCTGCAGATATATGAGGCAGCCCAGTCAAAATTAGCAAAGCTGACCCGCAGCTGACCACAAATACATGAACCAGCCCAGTGGAGACCTAAAGAACTTACCAGAGCAGAGCCCAACCTAAACTGCCAATATGTGGAGTTAAGAAATAAACAAATGGTGGTTGTTTTAGCCACTAACTTCTGGGGTCATTTGTTACTCAGCAATAGCTAACTGCTACAAACAGATCAAAAGTGTCAGAGATGATTTCAAAATATCTCTAACTCCAAGCCAAGGCAATATGTTGAGGGCTTGATCACTCTATGCCTTGCTTATGGAATCACCCTCCCTTCAGATAATTAATAATGCTGTAGCAGACTCAGGAATTGGAGCCCATATCTCTTGGTGACAGTATCCTGGTTGCAGTATGCAGAATAGATTTAAGAAATCAACACTAGAAAAATGGAGAGACTAGTGAGGAGGCCACTGTAATAATGATGGAACTTAAACCAAGGATGGAAAAGAGTGGAGAGATTCAAGACATATTTAGCAGGTAGATTGCCCAAAACACAATGACTGATTTAATATGGAAGGGAAGGGAATATCAAGAATAATGTTCAGGTCTTCATTCAAATACCTTTCAGGAAAAAATTCTGAATTTTGGATCTGAGCTTTCTCCAGGACAGAGTTTATCTCAGTGCTAATGACACATGGGACCAGATTATTCTTCATTGTGGGGAGGCTGTGATGTGCATTGGAGGATGTTTAGCAGGATTTCTGGTCTCTACCCAGATACTAACCAGTTGATTAACACAAACTACCCCACCAAAATCACCGGAATGGAAAACCAGAACTATCTCCAGAAACTGTCACATATCCCACCAGTGGGGTATAAATCAGGCAATAGATTGAGCCCTGAGGTATTCTCAAGTACTGTCTGACCCACTGCTTAACTAATAGTAGACACACAACAGGAGTTCAAATTCAGCTTCTTCTACTTCACAGCTGTTTATCCTTGGATAGGTGACTTTACCTCTGAGCCTCAATTGGATCATTAGGAACATAATCTCTACCTCAAAGGAACATCAAATAAAGTTCTTAATTAACTGAGTAGCTAAAAAAGAAGATAAAGATCTCTATATCTTCACAGATGGAGTTTTTAGAGGTGAATCCAACATGACAGCTGCAGCGGTAGCTTCCCAAAGAGTTGGTGCACTCAGAATGCTCTGGGCAGACCCCAGGGGAGAGGCATTCATTAATGTCTGAGAAGCAGTGGAGGAGAGTGAGCAGACCAAAGATTAGCTAACTTTAGCACACCATGTATCAAACACAATAGGAGTTTTTGAAGACCCAAGCCTCAGAGTCTGAGCGCATTACCTGTGCAGGTAAAATGACCTGACTTTGCAGGGATCCAGTTATTTCCAGTTGGAGAAGAGAAACCAGTCAAACAGCTGCACTCATATGTTCCTGGCAGGTTTTTGCAGACAGAGTTAGGACCACAAGGCGGGGGCCTTTGAGAACATTCATCTATATCTGGAGAGAAAGTCAGAATTAAAAATTTTCTTCAAATACAGCTGGAATCTTCCAAAGATAGTTGAAACAATGCCTTCTATTCTATATATCCTTAATTCAATGTCTTTTCTGGGGTACTTCTTCCATCAAGCAGGATCTATATTTCCTCCTCTTAAATCTGAGCATGTTTATGACTATGCAGTGGTGACACTATGTCATAAAAGTGTTGGGCTAAGTCATGTCACACACTTTCACCTTGTTCTTTTATTTATTTTTTTTAATTTTTTTATTATTTTTTTATTTTTTAATTGTTTTTGCCATACATTGTCATGATATCACCATGGGTT